>MU755080.1:67314-82265 GCA_026770625.1 Nicotiana glauca
ATTTCCTTTCCCCTCTCCAGAGACCCCTCCCTTACACCGCCGTTGACCGCCCGCCGGAAATCGCCCACTGCGGCGGTCAGCCACCAATCGCCACCAAAAATACACCCCTGATTCCTCTCCACCTCTCCAACTCCAATCCATCACTAGTTTTCCTCGAATCCCAGCCCAGCTTCTCGAATATTCAAAACCTTAACAGCTCTTCCACCTTGTCCGGTGGTACCATCTCCGATGACCTTCAAAAATACACCACAAAACCCCCTCGCCTTCCTCTTGTCAAATATCTAACCAGCTTCCTTCGAATACCCATGGAGCCCTTCGAATATCGATTTGAAGGGATGAACCCTAGCGCCGCCCCAAGATTCTCTAGTGGCGGTGCCACCTCCAAATCATCCCAAATCAACACCTCATGATCCCCTCACCCTCCTCTACCACAAACCATAACCTATTTCCCTCGAACATGGCTAGAAACCTTCGAATATCAAATCTAGGGTTCAACCCCTAAAGAGCCATATCAAGTCTGTTCATGCAAAAATATTTCTCAAGATTTGTTAGAACGGAAGGCCTGATCGATCCTCAAATAGTGTTGCCCGCTTGTTCCCAGCAAAGAACGAGCGAATAACATTATTTGGGGATTTGATCAGAATGTCAAGGGCAATCCCAAGTTTACGACATTGAGTTTTCTTTTCCTTGTGAATATTCTTCTATCATTTTTTTATCCTCTTTTCCTCTTCTCCTAGGACAGTTCTTGGTCTGAGTGTTTGAAGAATTTCGAACTCAGTTTTATTTTCCGTTTATATCAATTTAAGGATAATTTTGTTCAGCTTTTCAATTGTTGATTGTTAAATCTTAGTTACTGGTTAAATTGTTGTCTTCTTACTAGTAAATTATGGTGTAATTTTGTTAATTGTCCTAAATGGATTCATGTTAGTTTGTCAATAATTTTGTTTGCAAACCTTAGGGATAGTCTTAAAAATATTGTTCGTCTTATGATTTGTTGTAGAAATACTGAATTTGAATTAGGTTAATTTTTAGAGTTTGAAAAGTCCTGCTGGGATTTTAGTTAAATAAACCGAATTTGATTTGAATTGGATTTATCTAGACCCATTAGTTTGGGTTAATTGAGCCCGAAATTTGCCTGGATTCAGGGGTAAATAACAGGGGATTAAAGGGTAGTCAAAGATTATTTAATAAAAGTAATTAATTAAAAGGCATTAAGATTAGTGGATAATTAAGAATTGAGAGATAATTAGTAATGAAAACTGCACTAATGTTGTCTCTAGGAGCTAAAATAGGCACTAATGATTAAATAAATGGCACTAGAGTAATGGGGTAATAGAAAATTAAAAGATAAGAGTGATAGTAAGAAGTGCACTAATTATATGCCTATTAAAAGGCTGGAAAGCAGAATCAATGAGGGGACACTGATAAGAGAGGGATATACAAAGAGAACATTCTGGAAAATCGGGGAGAGTTCAGAAAAGACCTTAGACACTCACACACACATTGATACAAAAATTTGGGAACACATATTGAGAGCACTGAGAGATTTTGAGAGCTGAAACACATTGAGATAGTCATTGAATACAGAGAGGGAGAAAAGATAGAGAGAGTAAGAAGGATAGAGAAGATATCCAAGACCTAAAACACTAAAAAGGAGAGATTTTTAGAGCTTAAGAAGGAAGAATATAGAATCTGAGAATTGAGAGACATAGAAACACAAGAGGAAAAAAATCTACTGTTCCATTATAAAACTCTAAAATTCTTGAGAGCTCACTTTTGAAATAATTCCTGAATAATTGAAGGTTACAATGACTTGAATTTTGGTTGGTATTCAAGTATTTGGGTTCAGGTTTTGGTTGTATTTCTGATTCTGAGTTTATTTGATGCTTTTGTGAGCTCAATTCTGGTTTAAAGCTAGTTTTCCTTGATCATTTTCTGGGTTATGTTGCTGCTGGTCCATTTCTGTTGTTACTCTACTAACCCTTTGCATTTCCTTTTCCATTCCAATTTCCAGGTAAATGTGCTTGAATCTCATCTCAATGAAAAGACCAAATGAGAAGATGAAACGAGAAACAGAATGTTGAATCATGTCTTAAGTTCATTTTCTGTATGTTTTTGTTATTTTTATGGTTTACTTTTAATGCATATGGTGTTGGCTGCTGACAGTTTCATCTAAAGAGTTGTATTCCATTAATACTTGGTTTAGAACGTAGTACTCTTTTATATTTTTGTAACTGGGAGCATTTCAATTATTGAACTCTTATGGTTAATTTGGTGTCTTTGAATGATTGGAAGGGTTGGAAGAGTAACACATAGGGTCAGATCAGTAGTAGGCCATAAAGTTTCTTCTTATGTTATTATAGTATGTTTGTTGTTATTCATAAAGTTAAATAGTTGAATGCATCTTAAGTCTGGATTGTGTGAATCATGCTAAGGAAAGGGGGAATTGATTTAGGTATAACTTGCATTATATTTAAATGTTGATGTTGGTGTCTCATTGGATTTAAAGGGTGGAGTTATTTATGAGAATGATATGTCAATTGGTCATGGTTCTTTGGTCATAATTAATTCTAACCTTGGGTAAATAGAGGTATGCCGTATTAGATAATGAAAAAATGATTTATGGTTTCCGGATTATAATTTAAACGATTCTCGAAAATTAGAGATAAGCCATAATTTGATAATTTATAGCATATTGACCCTCACAAATTAGCTTAGAAACCTTTAAGTTAAAATAAATTAAGGTGCGCCACGTAAAAAAAAAACGACAATAAATTCGGGACGTGCCATTTAGCGAAATTTCATGGCCTCCCACAAAGTTCATAATTCGGTAGTCGCTTTAGGCGCGTGTTTTAATACTCGTACCTTCTTAAACTCGGGCGCACATTTATGTGACCTAAATTCAAATTTCAACGATGTTAAAATATGTCAAAAACCACGGGTGCATTTATGTGATGTGATTCGAGAAGTGTTTTAATAGCATTGCAATTTTCTCTAAAAAATGAATAAAAGCGGTTAAAAGTTTAAAATTTGTACATAAGTTCATAATTATTTAAAAATCAGATAATTAAGCCGAATATAACAGTTGAAGCGACCGTGCTAGAACCGCAGAACTTGGGAATGCCTAACACCTCCTCCCGAGTTAACAGAATTCCTTACCCGGATTTCTGGTTCGCGACTATTAAACAGAGAGTCAAACATTTTCCTCGACTCAGGATTCAAACTGGTGACTTGGGACACCATAAATCTCCTAAGTGGCGACTCTGAATCTTTTAATAAAATGAATCCCTCTTTGATTGTCCTTTAAGTGGAACAACTCCCTTTATTATACCCCTCCTGGGGGTGTAGGTGGAAAAGGAGGTGTGACAGCTCTGGCGACTCTGCTGGGGACATGGACCCAGAACTTTTTGTTCAGGGTTCAAGAATTCGAGCTTAGAATAATTGTTGTATTTGACTATGTTTATTATCTGATATTTTTACATCTTGGGCCTAATGTGCAAAATGATGCTTTTACCGCTTTGATATTATTTGAACTGTACATATAAACTGTTACGAAACCCTTCTTTTCTTATCTTCGGGGATGTGCTCGCTGGCCGAGACTCCCTATTCTGTTAATGTCATACCTTTAAATAAGAAAGAGGCTCAGACAAGTTACTAAGCCGGACGATCTTGCGGGTTCCCGGTACGTAGCTCCTTCCTCGACTCGAGTTGTCCGCTCGGGTACACAGTCTAGAACAAATACCCAGGTTTTGAACCTAGAATAACTCAGCCTCATGCTGGATCCCTAGTAGGAATGTTTGGTTGCATCATGTGCATTTGACTTAGGGGACTCAACACAGGGGTTGGGTCCATCTAGGATAGGTGACCCGCAGTGAAAACAGACCATCCTGATACATCTTATTACTTGTGCATTTATTTGCTTCAGACTTGCATGCTGACCGGCTTGTGAAATCTGGGAAAAAGTTGAGGAGAATAGTCGAATGAGAGTTAAAGAGAGTTAATCGCCTGTGTTGGAAATATAAAACCAATGTCCAAATAGTATCGAGACTCTGCCAAATTTTTGAAAAAAAATAAAAATAAAAAAGAAAATAAAAAGTCTTGTTTTTCAAAAAAAAAATAGTTTGTTTATCAATGCAAAAAAAAAAAAAGAAAAAAAAAGAGAGTCTTGTTTTTCAAAAATAGTTTGTTTATTTATCAATGAAAAAAAAGAAAAAAAAAAGGAGTCTTGTTTTCAAAAATTGTTTGTTTTATCTACCAATGAAAAAGAAAAAGAAAAATTTCTTTCAAAAAATAGTCTGTTTGTTTTAGCAGAACTACGTAAGTTTGATTCTCACCGGATGTAGGATACGTAGGCAACCCATATCGGGTTCAACTATATTCTGAAAAATAGGGGATAAATAAATGTTATTGTTCTGCCATAAGTAAAGGTAATGTCATTCTTGTCCAAAATAGCCAAATGTCCCCAAAGAGACACCGGAAGGTCGTTTTTGCAAGAACAACTGCCTTTGGTCATTTTTCAAAGTTTTGACCGGTTGGCAAACACAACTTTTAAACCTTCTTCAAAACGCTGAAAGACTGTATTTGCAAAACTGGATTTTGGTTTTAGAAATAAAAACCTGAAAGGAGTCAATTTTGATTTTTTTTTAGTCAAATAGAATAAAAGCATGACTGTTTTACTTAACCACCCTAATAAATGTGCAGAATGAGCACAAGTCAGAATTTACCAGTAACAATTGTGAACAAGATCCCTTTGGAGTTACACATGTGGTGGGATGATTTGGGCAGATTAGGGCAAGACACAGTCAAGTTGTACTTGGGAAGTCTCACGGGGTTGTTGAAGATTAATCCGAGGGGGGATATCATAAAGGCGTTGGTCCCATTCTGGAATGGGACCCGGCTGACAATGTGTTTCATTTCTCAGATTTTGAACTTACCCCAACATTGGAAGAGATAACCGGATACATCGGGGGTCCCAAGGTTCCTCTGAGACACCAATACATGATCGCTCTGAGGACCGTAGTCGTACACAATTTCCTGGATTCCTTGAAAATAAGCAGGGTGGTACACAACCCGAACTTGGCAGCTAGTTTCTGTACGTTGCCATTCATATACAACATATATGGCCACATAGGAAGGTTAAACAAGCCAGAAAACAAAATTTGTAGCAAAGGAAACCGCCTTAAGTGGGAAGAACATAGATGTTTCGCATTCATGGTGGCCTTTCTGGGACTTCTGGTGTTCCCTAGAAAAGAAGGAAATATTGACATCCGAATATCTGGGGTTGTTAGTACCTTGCTTACTCAGGCCAACAGCACCCTCGCACCTATGATAACAGCTGAGATCCTCTGCGCTCTTACTGTCTGCAAAGCCGGAGGGGTCTTTTTTTAGGGTTGTAATGTGCTGCTGCAGATGTGGATAATTGAACACTTGTGCCATCGTCCCCAGTTTATGAGTTATGGGTCGTCAGGGAAGACATGCATAGAGGAATTTTCTACAAGGGTTAAGGGGATTATTTTGCCAGAGGGGGTCACAGAATGGGTAACGCGCCTACGTTCCATCACCGCGTGCCAGATAGAGTGGACATTTGGGTGGTTATCAGTGGATGAAATCCTATATATGTCAGCCACCGGACCTCATTTTCTATTGATGGGACTCAGGGGTATTCAACCCTATGACCCATATCGAGTGTTAAGGCAGTTAGGAAGGTGCCAAATAATCCCGAAGAGTGAAGATCTCAGCCGCCAAGTAGTCAAAATCGGGCCTAGCGGTCAATTTCTTGAGGCAACAGTTCGCAAAATTTGGAACGAATGTCAATACTTAGCAGCGAATACTTATGTACGGTATCGGTCCAAAGGTGAAGTGTCACCAGGATACCTTGCTTGGTATAGGAGGGAAATTGAGTTTGAAAAGCCCGCCAAAAGACCCCACCTCCAGGATTTTGTCGAATCATCACAGGAACAGTGGAATTGGTTAGCTAAAGAAAATGAATACAGAGCTAAAATGGGAGAATTGGAAAGGCAAGTCCGAGACTTTTAGTTTGAAAACAATGTGCAAGCCACAGCCGATGAGGGTGAGAAGGAGAAATTGGCCAAAGAGAATGAAGCCTTACGAGCCCAAATCCAAAAGATGACGATAACGGCCGAAAATCCCGTTAGGAGTGCCAAGGATGCAAAGCTTATAGAAAATCTAAGGCAAAAAGTGAATGACTACAGTTTTGACCTCAATAAAGCAGAAACGGAATTAACCAGAGTTCGAAAACAATTGGCTAAAAACACGGAAGAACGGGCCCGCATGGTTAAGCAGTTGAAAGAAGAATACAATAATGAGTTCACGAGATTAAAGAAAAGGGTCATTACCACAGAGAACAAAATGATCAAACAGGCGAAAGAATTCAAGGTTGAAAGAGAGCACTGCTACACGACATTAGCACAATTAGAGATGGACTTGCAGCGACTCCAAGAACAAAACCAGGTAGCCGAGCAGACTTTGGAGGCCAGGGCCCAATAGATAGGGCGGTTGCTACAAGAAAAAGGCAGGATCAGAGAGAGAATCTTAATCGTTTCTCACTCCATTACTAGGAAATGCCAAGTGTGCGAGAACATGACTCGCACCACCTTCTTTACATCAGTGATGAGTGACCTAGACAGACTTCAAAGGGAACTTGCATATAGGCCCGTGGCGAGACCGAACGATGTCCCGCAGGCACCAGGAGCTTTAATGTATTCATGATTGTCATTTGAGTCAGTATTTCCTTTTCTACTAGAGTCTGTCAGTTGTTGAGTCTGTATTTTCTTTTCGCTAAGAGTCTGTCAGTTGATTGAGTCTGTATTTTCTTTTGAAATAGAATAGTTGACGTTGGAGTCTGTAGTTCTTCTTTTCATCAGAGTCTGTTAGTTGTTTTAACCTGTCAGTCTTGAGTCTTTGTACTCAAAGTATTTGCTATCAATAAAATTGAAAATCCCAAAATATTTTTCTTCTATTTTACATTTATTGGCCAGAACTATGCACGGTCTGATTCATGCGGGGACATGATACATAGGCAATATCTATAAGATTCGACCACCACTAAAAGAAGAAAAGAAAAGGAGAAAAAAAAGAGAGGATAAATTAGAAGGAGGGGAACAATTAGGGAAAGTCGGGATAACGCAAGCAACCAAGCAAAAGCATAATAGAAATGGTTAACTGATTAGGTGCATTGCATCCCTAATGTGTGTTTGCCTATCTGTTAAAAGCCCTACCGGGATGCCTTTATTTTGTTCATTTGGCTTTCATTCCAGGCAGGTGGTTGGTTTGTGGTTATCGAAGTAACTCCTCTCCACAATATAAAGCCAACAAGCAATGGTGGACAACAACAAAATTGGGTCGGTTGATACTGATGCCCAAAAGCAATTGGTTGAACAGGAAACAAGCTTGGTGGATGAGGCAAGAATGTTAAGACAGCACATAACAAACATGTATCAGGCTTGGATGGTTGGGAAGGCACCACCACCGCCACTACCTGGTTTCTCAGGTGCCGTCCTTACCGAAGCTTTGGCATCTCCCAATCACCTCAGTATCTCCACCACTCTTCCTCCAAGTTTTGAGAAGCTGAAGAACACAGAACATGCCTTAAAGAACGTGCAAGGGACGGGAGGCCAAGGCAGCATCTCTTACCAAGAGTTGTGTACACTCCCTGACGTCCGCCTGCTCGCAAGGTGTAAAGTGCCAAAGTTCAACCTGAATGAGGAGTGTGAAGATCCGGTAGTCCATCTAAGGGAATATTTCAAGGAAATGAGGAATGTTGGCGAGAAAGATGATTTGCTAATGGCGTACTTCAGTAAAAGCTTGACTAGGGAAGCCTTGGAATGGTATAATCGTCAAGACGTCGGTAAGTGGAATACATGGGACAACATGGCTCAGGATTTTGTGCGACACTTTCAAATAATACAGACATTGTCCCGGATCACTCCTCCATATCTCAGATAGAAAAGAAACCTAAAGAAAGTTTTAGGAAGTTCTGGCTCAGATGGAGTGAACAAGTTGCTCGGGATAATCTTCCCATGGAAAGAAAAAGTGTTGTAGAGCCCCCACCAACGTCAAATTCCAGTGGTCATCCTTGCTAAATGCCCTCAGCCTTCATATCAACCCCGTGGAAATCTTTTAAATCCTCCCGACCATTACTTCTCTCCATAAAACCCCCTAAATCGTGCATCATTTCCCAGACATCCTGTCCACGTTGCACCACCATATGCTCCTCATCCCTGAGGCCCACGATGGTCTGCACCGATGCCACAAATGTCTCTCCAGGCATATCAACCACCTGCCCGCAAAAGATTCCAACCGAGGCCAGAATATAAAATAAAAAGACTACTGGAAAAAGAGAATGCTTTTGGAGAATCTTATGCAAGTTTGTTTGAAAAGCTAAAGCATTCTGGCCTGATTGAGCCGCTCCTCAATTATAATCCAGACCCACATGGAAAAGGCTTTGATCCTACTGTACGATGCATGTACCACTCTAATGTCCAAGGACATAACATTGAGAATTGTCATTCTTTGAAGAAGGAAATAGGAAGAATGATTCACGAAGGGATGATTGTGATCAATGATAGTAACAAAGAGCATGCGAATCCTCTTAGGGATGTATTGACTAAAGCTGATGATATTGAAGTGGGTAATGGTCTTGGAAATATTGATGCAGAAGTCACTGGCTAAGATGTTGTGCTTGGTAATCGGGAATACGCTCCATTTCCTGGCAAGCCAGGGAGGAGTTTTGGTGGTTTATTTTGTTGTCATTTCTGTTGTCCAGTTTATTTTAGTGTTGTAATCTGGATGCTGTCTGTAAATCAAACTCTTCTATCTTTTTATTTTGTCCAGTTCCATTGGTCGTAGTATCTCATTTAGTATTGTTTAGGTTTGTTCTAAGGGTTGTGCCCCAGTTTATTCTACTTGTTTTATTGTACAAACTCTTTCCCCGTCTATCTAAAGCAATTCTCTGTTTTCTGTTATTTCTGTCAATCTTCTTTTTTAGTTCTCTCCTCTTCATAGTTCTTTTCCTGTCGACTCTAGTGACATGACATGCTTGCATAGTTCTAGGCCTAAATCTTAAAGGTTCAATCATGAAGCAATTAGGAAGATAATAGGGGCACTTTCGAGAAATAAGAAAAGATTGAGATCATTTGAAGCCCGAACCATGTGAAACTGGGGCTGATAGAACATAAAGAAACCTTATGTTTCATGACGCATCAGTTGGAAATTAAGGACAAGTTTTCCCAAAATTGGCAAGATAATAAGAGTGAGAGTGTTGTCCAATAATGTTTTAAAATTGACAAATGGAAAGGGTGAATGTGTGGATATAGTTATCAAGTCTGGTACAAGCAGAAGATGTTACGAGTGTCTGATTAATTATGTTATTTATACTTGGTGTATTTTGAAGACTGGAATGACGAAGGCATTTTGTTCTGCTACCTAAACAATTTATCCTTCGTTACCCCTTTTTTGAGACTTATTCGCTTTCTTTCATACCCCTCTTTTGGGATCAGTAGCGAAGATTAGAAACACAAGAATAAAAGATAAGGGAAAAGAGAAAGATGAGGAAAAAGAAAAAGATAATAAAAAGAAAAAAGAAAACAACAAAAACAACAAAACAACAAAAATGGGGATGAGAAAAGGAAAAGAAAAAGAAAAAGAAAAAGAAAAAGAAAAAGAAAAAATAATAATAGGTGAAAAAGAAAACTATAACAACAAGGAATTGTGTAAACTACGTTTGACCTGATTCCTTTAAGGATACGTAGGCAGCCTCACGGCTCGGTCATAGTGGAACAAAAATCAGAAATTCCCTAAGCAAGAAATTGGGGCAGAAGTTGTGGTTGTTGTAAAAAATCTTATTCTGAAGGTTGTAATTTTAAACCCAAGTTGATTTGTTTTGAGCCTTTAATACCCTTTCTTTCTAACCTTATTCAAAAGCCTACATTACGGTCCAAAGAAAGACCTTCCGATCAGTCTTTGAGAGATGCCAAGTCAAGCAAGTAAAGGTGAATCACACCAGGGGAAACACTTCAGTCCAAAAAAGGAAAATGAAAAACGAGAGAGTCTTATTGGTGAAAACCTTTATGGGTACTGTAAGGCGAGGGGAGCTGAGAGAAATAAAAAAATGAGAGAGTCTTATTGGTGAAAATCCTCACTGGCACCTTGAGGCGACTGTAAGTTGAGAGAAAGACCAAAATGAGAGAGGCTTGATAGTGAAAACCCTTCGGGCACTACAAGTCGAATAAGGATTAATAATCAGGTGGGAAAACACCAGACGAAGATTATGGAGGATGATTAACGACAGAGAATCAAAGCCCAGCTTCACGGTTTAAGGGTACCATAAGAGCTGAACATTAGAATTGCTTGACAGAATAGGCCACAGGTGCATGTCATGGTCATTAGAGTTGGTATCCACGTCTGATAGGTTTCTACTTTATAGTTTTTCTTATTAGAAGTCATCTCTTTCCTTTTTCCTTTACTCTGTTCCTTTTATCTTGTTCATTTCCTCTTCCTGAGTTTGTTTGGTCAGAGCAAGTGAGAAATGACTCCAAAATTTGCCATCAATTTTCCAATTATACAAGACGAGATATGGCTAGTACATCAAGGCGTCATAAGTCAGGAGAGAACAACTAGGGCACTGAGCTGGTAATAATAAACATGCTTTGGGATCCCTGCAAAATACAAAGGTTTGGTCCATATCAGTTCATGGAGAATGAGATAGATGGAGGATGTTGGATGAATGGATCAAAGGTATATTCTGTGATGAGATTGACAAAAAGGGTGGACCAGTGACAAGAAAGACACTTCAAGCAGAAATCAAAGGTTACAAACCTCAAGGCCAAAGCCAGTGGTTTAAATCAGGAAAGAGCGACATGCGTATTGAAGTTGGTAATAATCAAAATGCTTTGGGGATCAGGTGAAACATAAAGGTTGGGTAGATGACAGTCCAGGAGCAATACAACAAGATAGAAAGTATCAGATTCAAACGAAGAAAAGTATTTTCTGGGTTAAAGTTTATAAAGGAAGTGCTTAGTCAAGGAACTAGCAAGGTTTTCAAATGGAAATCAGTTTCCATGTCAAGTAAAGGAGCAACAGACCTCAATGCCAAGGCCAGTGGACAAGTCAAGAAAGAACAACATATACACAGCATGGGGAAAATAGACGTGATTTAGGGATTCATGTGAGACACAAAGGTTGGGAAGATGCCGGTTCATGAGCAATGCAACAAACAAAGGATATTGGGTCCAAACAAAGAAACGACATTTCAGGGACACGGATGATAGAGAAAGTGGTTAGTCAATAAGCAGGCAAGAGCTTCGAGTAGAAATCAGCTGTCACGGGAAATATATGTGTTCAGATAAGAAGATTAGAAAAAAAAGTTGGGAAGTTTGTGACTAAGGAGTAGTCAGAAGGTCAGAAGTTTTCAACCAAGTTCAAGGCAGTCAGACGAAGCAGAGCATGGAAAGGAGCAAAGGAAAAACCATCTCCAGCAAGAGTATCACAACCAACTACCACATTTTAAACTGACGAGATTTTTCTATGATTGAAACAGGGGTAGAAAATCTTGGTTGTTTTAAAGAAACCCACCGTAAGGAAAGGCAGGCACCAAACAGAACATTGAAGACAACAAGTTTTAAGGAAAGCAGTTTCGAAGGAAGATAATTCAAGTTTCAAAGAAAAGCACGACAACACATGTTTTAAGGGAAAGAAGTTTCGAAGGAAGATAATTCAAGTTTCAAAAGAAAATTGTTCAAGATGCAAGGGAAAACAATGTCAAGTAACAAAAGAGGTGTAATTTTTAAGTTTTGAAGTCGGGAGCCCGCCCGGAGAACGGAGGCATTACCTTTTTAAGTTGTTGAAGTCGGGAGCCCGCCTGGAGAACGGAGGCGTTATCTTTTAAAGTTGTTGAAGTCGGGAGCCCGCCCGGAGAACGGAGGCATTACCTTTTTAAGTTGTTGAAGTCGGGAGCCCGCCTGGAGAACGGAGGCATTATTCTTTTAAAGTTGTGAAGTCGGGAGCCCGCCTGGAGAACAGAGGCGTACCTTTTAAAGTTTTGAAGTTAGGAGCCCGCCTGGAGAATAGAAGTGTACATTTTAAAGTTTGGAGGTCAGGAGCCCGCCTGGAGAACAGAGGTGTAGTTTTTAAGTTTTGAAGTCAGGAGCCCGCCTGGAGAACAGAGGTGTACTTTTTAAGTTTAGAAGTCAGGAGCCCGCCTGGAGAATAGAGGTCTAATTTTAAAGTCAATAAGTCAGGAGCCCGCCTGGAGAACAGAGGCGTGCCTTTCAAGATCAAGAAGTAGAGTCACCAGTGCTGTCACACCTCCTTTTTCCGCTACTCCACGTGAGGGCGTAAAAGAGTTTTTCCACTTAAAGGACAATCGGGACGGGATTTAATTATTAAGATTTCAGAGTCGCCACTTGGGAGATTAATGGTGTCCCAAGTCACCGGTTGAATCCCGAACCGAGGAAATTATGACTCTGTTAACAGTCCGCGAATCAGAAATCCGAGTAAGGAATTCTGTTAACCCGGGAGAAGGTGTTAGGCATTCCCGGATTCCATGGTTCTAGCACGGTCACTCAACTGTTGTATTTGATTTTATCTGATTTCAAAACATGTTCTAACTTATGTGCCTTTTAGTAGTAACCCGCTTTTATTTTTTATTTTAATAGGAATTGCAACGTCGTGAAAATGCGTCTCGAACCACGTCGCACCAGTGCACCCGTAGTTTTCAACACATTTCGACTCCATTTAGATTTGGATTTGGGTCACATAAATGTGTATTTAAGAAAGTAATATTGTTAAAACGCGCCTGTGTTATTATTTTGGGGAAGGCCGTGAAATTTGCTAAACGGCCCATCCCGAAGTCTAAGTATTTTGTACAAACAATTATCGAGGGCCCCGCAACTCTATATTTATGTTTAACGAGGCTCATCTCGTTCTTTTTATTTAACAGGTATATCCTAAAGTAAGATATGATTGTCTATATTTATTTATCTCTAATAAAGAAGAGGTCCTAGCCAATTAGCATTATTAATGACTATTAAAAGTAACCAGCTCCACTCAAAGGACCAAAGCTTCTGTTGCACCATTAGCCTATGTTTAAAAATACGTTCAGGCCCAAATAACCTCGGACTAGCCCAATAGCAGGGAGGTCTGTCATTTTGTCGAGCCATTAGCAGCTCGGGGCCTCAAACCAGGCCCAATCAATATTGTAGAGCGAGTTTAACCTGGGCAGGAATCATTTGGGCTTCAGGAATTCTAGCAGCCCAATTTAATCAATTAACAGGATGTAACTAATTTGTGAAAATAATTTTACACTTGCATTAACTCATAAGTTCTGGCTTTTGTACTCGAAATTGATATCATTTTAGGCTATTGCAATACTGACTTTAATACATAGGTCCACCATCATTCCCAGTACAGAATTCATTTCCAGCACATAATTCATAAATTGTTTGCTTATTCATATCGTAGCAGTATCACACCCACTCAACAACGGTTTATGACATTCAATTCACACATGAGAACATGACTATTTGTAATTTCAAGCCAAACATACATGACATGTTTACATGCCTGGACTAACGTGAACTAGCTCCTATATGTTGTTGTTTGCATCTAATTTCTAGTTTAGTAGACAATTAACACATGTAGTCAAACCACACGGCACTAAAGGTTCTATTTCAGAATGAATGAATTCCAAGTCACTGTTAACAGTCCAGTACAAATTAAGCAGTTTAAGTAAGCTAAAACAGTCCTAATTAGACAATCACTGGTCCGATACAACTCAAACAAATTATTGTTATACTACATATCATTCAACTGAATATAATTTTTCAACTAGTCAATTAAACATAGATCTGGAACATTGCTTCATTTTTATTCCAATTTCGAAGCTACATCAGCATGAATGCAAATGTGTACCTGGAATTGGAAATATAAGAAGAAGGAAGGAAGGTCAGCAACAATGAACAGAGATCACCACAGCAGCACCAATTCAAACTGATCAGGGAGAGTTTAAGAACCAAACAAATTCCAAGCAATCAACCACAAATCACTTGAAACACATGTGAATAGACTCAAAATGTTCCAGAACACCACAACAACCCAAAACTCAATCAAAAACCAATTGAATTGAACCCAAAATTACTTGGAATTAGCTAGAAAAGCTCTGAAACCGACAGATTAACCACACCAGCCCAAAAATAGCTTCAATCGAACCTAAATTTCAAACTAACTATGAGTTTTCCATGAAACAGTACTTCCTGAAATTTTTTTGTTTTTTTTATAAGTTTTCTACTGTTTTTGGGTTTTTTTGAATGTTTGAATTTCAAAATCAGATTTGGAGATTATAGAGAGAGTTTTGGAGGGGATTTTTGGAGGCTGAAAACTTCCTCAACAAGGCATGGGAATGCCCTTTTTATAGACACAAATGAGGGAATTTCAGATTTTTTCTCTACAAAGTAGTCCCTCTTTTTATTTCTTTTTTTACCCTCTATTTTCTGACTTGTAACTCAAGTAACCCCCTTAAATTTACTGAAATCTACTTGAACCCTATTCTAGAAGAGTCTAGTGAATTCTAGTGGGTTCTGGTTCCATTTACAGCATACTTGTCCTATTCTATTTACCCAAATACCATTGAACCCCTGAAATTGCTAAGCTTAGACTATTTTTAACCAATCCTTTAAACTATAGTAATTAACAGGAATATTTCAGCTATAATCGATTCATTAAATCAACTCACAGGAGGCAAAACTAATTAACAATTACCAACAAATTAAAGCTAATCAGATTTAAACAAAACTGATAAAAAATTAACAAAGTGAAGGCTAAACTAAAACTAAAACCAAATTAGCACCATTCCATTGAAACAATACTGAATCAATCGTAAAACGAATTATAATCTACCTAATAATCAAACTAAAATCAAAATAGAACAAACCAGA
>MU755081.1:0-37518 GCA_026770625.1 Nicotiana glauca
TATTCACAGCATTTGCCCACAACACCCGAATACCAGTGGAAAAACCTCTTATCAACAAAGGTCTTATTCTAGAACATTCATATACTGCCAACGAATAATGAAACACGCAATAAATTGTATCAATTTCTCAAATCAACCATTCATGAAGTTACTCCCCTTTTGGCTACTACCACAACAGATTTACGAGCTGAACCTCGATATTAATCTTCTGACAAGCTGAAACCAAATCCGTTTATATTCATTAATGACTCTAATGACCACCTCGAATTCAACGCACCACTCGGGTGATATGACAACTCATCACAGGCCTAAGCCATAACTTGCATAATCCACGCACCAATGATGGGCGGTCTGAACATACTCAAATCATGACAAATGACTCAAACGAAGGAGCTGTAACTCAAACACCTCAATACCATCACAACACAAGGCTGGGACCCCATCCCACATCATAGAAATAGAATACCTGAACCTACCCCGAAGGGTCTAATCTCCACGTAGCCTCGCTAGAATGCGCGATCTTATCGAAAAACTATTACACATGAAGTACCTCAAGTCGCTATGCTCAAAATAGACAGCCACGCACGGATTGATATCTGAAACCCAGCTTCACCTGCTTCACCTCAATTTAGTATTTCAGCACACCTTCCACCATTCTACACATAACACAGCCCTTTTAGTCTTTCTGAGTTTAATCTCATTCCGCCACAAGTATTGCACTTAACTTCCAACTAGAAGATACAAAAATATTCTTCATGCGCCTATAATTCGGACTACACATCAAGCCACAATAGGAATCTAATCACTTAACAGTCAATCTACTATCCTGCAGACTTCTTCGTCATTACCAAGTCATATAGAAACATTACACAGTACCAACATACTCCTTATGTAGCTATCCAGCCGCCATTCCCACAATTAGGGACAATACTGAACATATAAGTTCATAACAGCAGCTCACGAAATCAGCACCTTGGTGCTCAAGCCATAAGCAAAGATCCGGCCTCAAGTCCTCCAGACTGGCCCAACATCAAACTCACGGGATAACATCTCGCCCCTCGATCGGGGAATCACAAGCCATCAAGGTACATACAATACTGAGCGCTCACGTGCGCATACAGATGTGTGGAAGGAATTTCAAGAGTTATATCTCAAGCTGAATCAATTACGCACGATAAAAATTCCAAGAAAGTGAGGTTTTCCTAAAGGTTCTGCAACCTCTCGAGGATAAATACAAACGTCTCCGTACCGATCCGCAAGACTCTACTAAACCTGTTCATGACTCGTGAGACCTAGTAACCTAGGCTCTGATTCCAACTTGTCACGACCCAACCCACACTGGTCGTGATGGCCCCTCTCGTGAAGACAAGGCCATCCATCTAACCCAATTCACTTCCTTTTTAGAATTATTTAAACATAAATGAGTAAAGTGATACAACTTAACAGCAATAATAATCAGGACTACAACCCTATAAAACCCGATTAGGGTGTCACAAGTCACGAGCATCTAAGAAGTAGGAACACTACCATAGGACCAATATTATATATATACAAAATAAAATCTGGAAATTAAAGATGAAGTGCGGTGTCGCGGACGCTGGCGGTCACCTTGCTCAGCTACATTAGTATATCTTCAATCAGCTAATAACCCACTACCGGGTGAACAATACCTGCAACTGCACGTGAGGTACAAGGAGTAAAGTGAGTACTTCCAACTCAGTGGTAACAAGAGTAAATAATAACTGAGCAGCAATAAACCACGTAAAGCAAATCAACATGCTATATAGTACAGTGTAACCCTTTGAGAAAACAGGGAAAAACGTGAAAAATCCTTTAGAAATTATCTTAACTCAGTTCAAAACTTCTTTTAAAAATATCTTTTTCCAATAGTTAAGCAAATGAATGCGAAAATACGTAGTGCAAGTCAGCACAAAAGCCAGCCCCTCGGGCACAAACAAGTATGCATAACTGAGCTCATAACTCGCCCTTCAAGCAATATTCTTATCTCTGGTCAGCCACTGTTACCTGACCCATTTACATCATACAGTGTCACTGTTACCACTGTCTCAAATTTATCCACTTTAAAAGTGATCAGACAATATCAGAACAACAAATAAATATCTCAAGAAATAATATAACATCAAATAGTGCACAAATGTATGAATGCAATGCAATGCATATGACGGTGCACTCTAGTACCTGCTACGGCATGCAGCCGGCTCCTCTTATTTAACATCGACGGCACTCACTAGGGGTGTGTACAGACTCCGGAGGGGCTCCTACAGCCCAAGCGCAATATCAGCCAGTTATTGGCATAAAACAGGCTCTCGGCCTCAATATTAATATATAATAATCGCTACGGTGTGTAGCCCGATCCATATCAAGGAAACATCCTCACCACTGGGTCCCCGACCCATCTCAGTCAAATAAATCCACATCCAATCGGGCGTGACATACTATAGGGATCTCAGCCCTCATATCCTTTTCATTTAAGGTTCATGTATAAAACACAGTTATTATACTGTTCTTAATATTTGAAAACCTGACTGAGAATTTATATTATGCACACAAGTGAGGAAAAACACATAAATATCCCCTAAGGATTCTACAGGTTGGCACAAGGCCCCAAACACGGCAATCAGCCCAAATTATGATGATAACAAATAATTTCAGTCAAATACGTGGTAAAAATCTACAACCGGGGCGGACCAAGTCACAGTCCCCCCCAACGGTGCTCTACCCCATGCCCATATCCGGCGTGAGAGTCACCTCAATACAGCACTATGATGTGCAAATCCAGAGTTTCAAACCCTCAGGATATCATTTACAAATATTAATCACCTCGAACCAATGAAATTCCTCTCTCGCGACGCCTTTGCCCCTCAATTCGGCCTCCACGCGCATCGAATCTAACCAAAATCAGAGCGAATGCATTACAATATGCTAAGGGAACAATACCCAATCGAAAACAATCGAAAACTATCAAAAATCTTGGAACTAGCAAAACCCGAGCTCCGGACCCACTTCTCAAAAAATTACAAAACTTACATTACCGGATTCCTCGTCTCGCCATGAGTCCATACATATCAAGAACTCCCAAATCCGAGCTCAAATGACCTATCAAATTCCAATTTGAAATTGTCAAAAACTCAAGCCCTAGTTTTACCCCTTTTTGGTGAATTTCAACCAATTTCCATGTTAAATCTAACATAATTTCGTGTATTTTGGCTAAGCAACTTACCTCCAACCAATCCTCTTTGAACCCCTCTTCAAATAGCTCTCCCAAGCTCCAAAATCGCTCAACAATGGAGGAAAAATAACATAGGCTCGCGGATGAAATATCAATTAAAAACCCTTCTGCCCAGGTCGATTTTCGCTTCTGCGGATCCAATACCACTTTTGTGGCTTCCGCTTATGTGGTCAACGTCCGCTTTTGCGGANGGGCTACTAACACAACAGATTTCCGAGCTGAACCTCGATATTAATATTCTGACAAGCTGAAACCAAATCCGTTCGTATTCATTAATGACTCCAACGACCACCTCGAATTCAACGGACCACTCGGGTGATATGACAACTCATCACAGGCCTAAGCCATAACTTGCATAACCCACGCACCAATGATGGGCGGTCTGAACATACTCAAATCATGACAAATAACTCAAATGAAGGAGCTGTAACTCAAACTCCTCAGTATCATCACAACACAAGGCTGGGACCCCATCCCACATCATAGAAATAGAATACCTGAACCTATGCCGAAGGGTCTAATCTCCACGTAGCCTCGCTACAATGCGCAATCTTAACCAAACACCGTTACACATGAAGTACCTCAAGTCGCTATGCTCAAAAATAGACAGCCAGGCACGGATTGATATCTGAAACCCAGCAATCCATCACACCCACAGTGAAGTAAGTAATATACACCATTCAATCTTGAAAGGACACAATCGAAGAGTTATTCGCCGAGCAACACCCGTTACGGACTTCCTTTAGAAACCAGGAAGCAAGACATACCAAGTAACATATGGAAGACTATCCTCAACATCACACTGTTGCAGCGTGCAACCCGAACCAGGTAACATACCTATGGCGCCATGCCACCGGGTCCACACATACTCATGGCGGCATGCCATCCGATCCACACATACTCATGGCGGCGTGCCATCCGATCCATATATATATATATATATATATATATTACATAAGGAGATGCACATCGAGCCAAATTTTCTCATTATAACAAAATACTGAGTACCGATCATAAGCATACTAAGTGCGTACAATATCTACATATAGCGTTATAAGCTACAAACTCAAGCGCAACTGAGATTTTCCTCTCAAATTCCACAATAAATCTCGATAGCACCGCATTATATGTGCCCACAATCCAAAAATCATAAAGCCTCACGGCACCGAAAAAGCATCTCATAGATCTCCCCAGATCACTAACAAGCTCAACAACGAGAGATTAAACCTATCCCTCAACAATACATCTCAGGGCCAACCAAGCTATCTCGATCTGAATACGTAGCCAATCAGATTACCAACAAACTCATTGCCAAGAAGCCTATAGCTACTTCTTCCACTACTATAACTCATACCGAAGCCATACAATACGGTGCCCGACACCAAATCAATACCGAAATCCACAATCTCGCTCGGCGACATGCCCGGCCACAAGAAATGAATTTGAAAAAGAGTCCCTCAATACCGAAACTAAATCAATGGTAGAAACCTCTATACTGACATCCGTCACAAAGGCCCTATTAAGGAAAGTAATCCTTCCCAGCCGTCCACTGATCCTTGAAATACCAACCACTCTGCTATAACATAATCCGATGCACCATCGCCACGCAACCGGTGGCATTTTCCGACATAGCCCATGGCACAATAGTCTAGGATAACCCACATTGCGACAACCAGTCTACAGCTCAACATCACCTGCAAAATCTAATATACCAAGCCATACTAGGATAACATGAGAACTTTTACCTCCCTTTCGCGCCGCGGACATCGACGCACTCTACTAGTCAAGAACTTTCATAGATCCCGTTTAGAAGAAAAATCATTACACACTCCGTGCTTCGCACACCCATAAGAATTATACTCATCTTCAAACCATGGCAAAACCCAACAAGAACATCTCTGCCAACTCCATTTGTACAAGCTAAACTTCCAGGACTGAATCCTTCTATCTAAACCAAGCTGAGCAAGCCGTCAAAACACAAGAGCATTGCTGCAAATTTCCTGTAAAAGCCCATTACTTCGAACACATACAAGGAATTAATCATATCTTTACCATACCGATTCGGTCTATTATCAAGTTATTCCTTCTATCAAATTTCTCTTTTTATACATCATCCACTTGATATTTCTCCCTTGCCGTAGCATCACAATGCCTCAATCCAAGCCTGCCACACGAGACTCGAACATAAAACCACACTGTCTAAGACCTAGAGGCCATCAAATGCCCTCTCAATTCTTCCCAAAAACACCACGTTCCAGAATACTTTACTTGAAGAACTTCCTGCGAATCGGAATTCGTTACCATTACCTCCTAGATACTGATACATGGAATCCCATAATTATAATAAAATACCACAAGTCTTTATCTCTTCCTAATGGAAACACAGTCTCTAGCCACATACACAACCTTAAGACACTTTATGATTACATGCAAAATATCGAACCCAATAAAACCATTATCGAGAGTCATTCACTCTTACACAACTATAAATTATCTGACTTAATGAACAGAACCACTCGTGCCTTATCAGCACTCTGACACCGAAGGATATGATCTCATTCCAATTCAACGAACATCTTCTTTTCCTATACACTGAGCATTCTTTATCAACAACAGCTCAAGACATCCTATTGTCTTCACACATCTACGAAGTTCCATATACCCTTTATAAAAATTTTGCTTTACTTGTGCCATCCTCGACTCATTTTCTGCAACCAGGAGTGATCCGCCAGCATACCTCTAAACGGAAACGACATAGCACATATCTGTGCGACCAGCTAATCAACAACAACCTCCCCAACTTGGCTCGAAGCCATCTATTAGGACACATTTAATAACCCATAATACTCCTACTCTAATGATGTCACAACATTATAGTGAGATTAAACTCAAATCATCTACTAGTTTATGAAAGCACAGATCCTCATATACTGAAATCCTCTACAAGCCTCGCATTCATCCCCACATCCGCGGAGTCCACTCTCTGAAGCGACCCAAACTTTCAAATTACAACACATACCTTTCAATTACACATGAGATGTTCTAATAATATACATAAAAGTCATACCTCATAAGAACACTCCGCAGGAGATAACCCCCCTACTTCGCCTCAATTTAGTATTTCAGCACACCTTCCACCATTATACACATAACGCAGCCCTTTTAGTCTTCCTAAGTTTGAACTCATTCCGCCACAAGTATTGCACTTAACTTCCAACTAGATGATACAAAAATATTATTCATGCGCCCATAATTCGGACTACACATCAAGCCACAATAGGAATCTAATCACTTAACAGTCCATCTACTATCCTGCAGACTTCTTCGTCATTACCAAGTCATATAGAAATATTACACAGTACAAACATACTCCATATGTAGCTATCCAGCCACCTTTCCCACAATTAGGGACAATACTGCTTATATAAGTTCATAACAAGAGCTCACGAAATCAGCACCTTGGTGCTCAAGCCATAAGCAAAGATCTGGCCTCAAGACCTCCAGACTGGCCCAACATCAAACTCACGGGATAACATCTCGCCCGTCGATCGGGGAATCACAAGCCATCAAGGCACATATAATACTGAGTGCTCACGTGTGCATACAGACGTGTGGAAGGAATTTCAAGAGTTATATCTCAAGCTGAATCAATTACGCACTATAAGAATTCCAAGAAAGTGAAGTTTTCCTAAAGGTTCTGCAACCTCTCGAGGATAAATACAGACGTCTCCGTACCGATCCGCGAGACTATACTAAACCTGCTCATGACTCGTGAGACCTAGTAACCTAGGCTCTGATTCCAACTTGTCACGACCCAACCCACACTGGTCGTGATGGCGCCTCTCATGAAGACAAGGCCATCCAACTAACCCAATTCACTTCCTTTTTAGAAGTATTTAAACATAAATGAGTAAAGTGATACAGCTTAACAGCAATAATAATCAGGACTACAACCCCACACAACCCGATCGGGGTGTCACAAGTCACGAGCATCTAAAAAGTAGGAACACTACCATAGGGCCAATATTATATATATACAAAATAAAATCTGGAAATTAAAGATGAAGTGCGGTGCCGCGGACGCTAGCGGTCACCTTGCTCAGCTACATTAGTATATCTTCAATCAGCTAATAACCCACTACCGGGTGAACAATACCTGCAACTGCACGCGAGGTGCAGGGAGTAAAGTGAGTACTTCCAACTCAGTGGTAATAAGAATAAATAATAACTTAGCAGCAATAAACCACGTAAAGCAAATCAACAGGCTATATAGTACAGTGTAACCCTTTGAGAAAACAGGGAAAAACGTCAAAAATCCTTTAGAAATTATCTTAACTCAGTTCAAAACTTCTTTTAAAAATATCTTTTTCCAATAGTTAAGCAAATGAATGCAAAAATACGTAGTGCAAGTCAGCACAAAAGCCAGCCCCTCGGGCACAAACAAGTATGCATAATTAAGCTCATAACTCGCCCTTCAGGCAATATTCTTATCTCTGGTCAGCCACTGTTACCTGACCCATTTACATCATACAGTGTCACTGTTACCACTGTCTAAAATTTATCCACTTTGAAAGTGATCAGACAATATCAGAACAACAAATAAATATCTCAAGAATAAACACAACAACAAATAGTGCACAAATGTATGAATGCAATGCAATGCATATGACGGTACACTCTAGTACCCGCTGCGGCGTGCAACCCGCTCCACTTATTTAACGTCGACGGCGCTCACTGGGGCTGTGTACAGACTCTGGAGGGGTTCCTATAGCCCAAGCGCAATATCAGCCAGGTATTGGCATAAAACAGGCTCTCGGCCTTAATATCAATATATAATAATCGCTATGGCGTGTAGCCCGATCCATATCAAGGAAACATCCTCACCACTGGGTCCCCAACCCATCTCACTCAAATAAGTCCACTGCCAATCGGGCGTGACATACTATAAGGTTCTCAGCCCTCATATCCTTTTCATTTAAGGTTCATGTATAAAACACAATTATTATATTGTTCTTAATAATTAAAAACATGACTGAAAATTTATATTATGCACACAAGTGAGGAAAAACACATAAAGATCCCCTAAGGATTCTATAGGTCGGCACACGGCAATCAGCCCAAATTATGATAATAACAAATAATTTCAGTCAAATACGCGGTAAAAATCAACAACCGGGACAGACCAAGTCACAGTCCCCCCCCCAATGGTGCTCTACCCCATGCCCATATCCGGCGTGCAAGTCACCTCAATACAGCACTATGATGTGCAAATCCGGGGTTTCAAACCCTCAGGATATAATTTACAAGTATTACTCACCTCGAACCGGTGAAATTCCTCGCTCGCGACGCCTTTGCCCCTCAATTCGGCCTCATTCGCGTCGAATTTAACCAAAATCAGAGCGAATACATTACAATATGCTAAGGGAACAATACCCAATCGAAAACATATCAAAAATCTCGAAACTAGCAAATCCCGAGCCCCGGGCCCACTTCTCGAAAAATTACAAAACTTACATTACCGGATTCCTCGTCTTGCCATGAGTCCCTATATACCAAGTACTCCCAAATCCGAGCTCAAATGACCTATCAAATTCCAATTTGAAATTGTCAAAAACTGAAGCCCTAGTTTTACCCCTTTTGGTGAATTTCAACCAATTTCCATGTTAAATATAACATAATCTCTTGTATTTAGGCTAAGGAACTTACCTCCAATCAATCCTCTTTGAACCCCTCTTCAAATAGCTCTCCCAAGCTCTAAAATCTCTTAACAATGGAGGAAAAATAACATAGGCTCGCGGATGAAATATCAATTAAAAACCCTTCTGCCCAGGTCGATTTTCGCTTCTGCAGATCCAATACCGCTTTTGCGGCTTATGCTTATGCGGTCAACGTCCACTTTTGCGGACCTTTCACTTAAGGCAACTATCCGCTTCTGCGGACATATAATCGCTTCTGCGGTTTCCGCTCCTGCGGTCTCTTTCCGCTTCTGCGGACTTTTGCTTAAGGGGCATGACCGCTTCAGCGGTCCAAAAGTCGCACCCGCGATACCGTTCCTGCGGTTAAGAATTCCGATTATGCAGAAACTGCTGAACCCTCACCTTTTCACACCTGCAGAGATTCTTCCGCTTTCGCGAAGACGCATCTGCGGTCTTCCTTCCGCAGATGCGGAAATACCTGCTGCAACAAAAACCAGCAAAACTTCCAACTTCAAATTCTCTCGTTCAACCACCCGAATTCACTCCGAGGCCCCCGAGACCTTAACCAAAAGCCCAAACACGATATATTCCCTTATTCAAACTTGCTCGAATCATTAAAACGCCATCGTTAACATACAGATCCTCAATTTTCATCAAATCAAAGACTAAGTTTCTTAAATACTTTCGAATTGCACATTCGATCAAAAACCCGACCTAAACACCTCCGAATGACCTGAAACTTTTCACGCATTTCCAAAATCACCTAACGGAGCTACTGCAACTCTCGGATCAAAATCTCACCTAACAATCGGAATCCGCCAAAATTCAAACTTCGCCAATTCAAGCCGAATTCTATAACGGACCTCCAAATTCAATTCATCTAGAAATTATAGATGAAGTGCGGTGCCGCGGACGCTGACGGTCACCTTGCTCAGCTACATTAGTATATCTTCAATCAGCTAATAACCCACTACTGGGTGAACAATACCTGCAACTGCACGCGAGGTGCAGGGAGTAAAGTGAGTACATCTAACTCAGTGGTAACAAGAGTAAATAATAACTGAGCAGCAATAAACCACGTAAAGCAAATCAACATGCTATATAGTACAGTGTAACCCTTTGAGAAAACGGGGAAAAACGTGAAAAATCCTTTAGAAATTATCTTAACTCAGTTCAAAACTTCTTTTAAGAATATCTTTTTCCAATAGTTAAGCAAATGAATGCGAAAATACGTAGTGCAAGTCAGCACAAAAGCCAGCCCCTCGGGCACAAACAAGTATGCATAACTGAGCTCATAACTCGCCCTTCAGGCAATATTCTTATCTCTGGTCAGCCACTGTTACCTGACCCATTTACATCATACAGTGTCACTGTTACCACTGTCTCAAATTTATCCACTTTGAAAGTGATCAGACAATATCAGAACAACAAATAAATATCTCAAGAAATAACACAACAACAAATAGTGCACAAATGTATGAATGCAATGCAATGCATATGACGGTACACTCTAGTACCCGCTGCGGCGTGCAGCCCGCTCCACTTATTTAACGTCGACGACGCTCACTGGGGGTGTGTACAGACTTCTGGAGGGGCCCCTTACGGCCCAAGCGCAATGTCAAGCCATCTCGTGGCATCAATCAAATCCTGGCCAGTCATTGTTACCTGGCCAAGTGGATACCTGCGCTCACTGTGGGTGTGCAGACTCCGGAGGGTCTCCTACAGCCCAAGCGCAATATCGGCCAGGTATTGGCATAAAACAGGCTCTCGGCCTCAATATCAATATATAATAATCGCTACGGCGTGTAGCCCGATCCATATCAAGGAAACATCCTCACCACTGGGTCCCCGACCCATCTCAGTCAAATAAGTCCACAGCCAATCGGGCGTGACATACTATAGGGATCTCAGCCCTCATATCCTTTTCATTTAAGGTTCATGTATAAAACACAGTTATTATATTGTTCTTAATATTTGAAAACATGATTGAGAATTTATATTATGCACACAAGTGAGGAAAAACACATAAAGATCCCCTAAGGATTCTACAGGTCGGCACAAGGCCCCAAACACGGCAATCAGCGCAAATTATGATGATAACAAATAATTTCAGTCAAATACGCGGTAAAAATCAACAACCGGGACGGACTACGTCACAGTCCCCCCCAACGGTGCTCTACCCCATGCCCATATCCGGCGTGCAAGTCACCTCAATACAGCACTATGATGTGCAAATCAAGAGTTTCAAACCCTCAGGATATCATTTACAAGTATTCATCACCTCGAACCGGTAAAATTCCTCTCTCGCGACACCTTTGCCCCTTAATCCGGCCTCCACGCACGTCGAATCTAACCAAAATCAGAGTGAATGCATTATAATATGCTAAGGGAACATTACCCAATCGAAAACAATCAAAAAATATCAAACATCTCGAAACTAGCAAAACCCGAGCTCCGGTCCCACTTTTCGAAAAATTACAAAACTCACATTACCGGATTCCTCGTCTCGCCATGAGTCCATACATACCAAGAACTCCCAAATCCAAATGACCTATCAAATTCCAATTTGAAATTGTCAAAAACTCAAGCCCTAGTTTTACCCCTTCTTGGTGAATTTCAACCAATTTCCATGTTAAATCTAACATAATCTCGTGTATTTAGGCTAAGGAACTTACCTCCAATCAATCGTATTTGAAACCCTCTTCAAATAGCTCTCCCAAGCTCCAAAATCGCTCAACAATGGAGGAAAAATAACATAGGCTCACGGATGAAATATCAATTAAAAACCCTTCAGCCCAGGTCGATTTTCGCTTCTGCGGATCCAATACCGCTTTTACGGCTTCCGCTTATGCGGTCAATGTCCGCTTTTGCAGACCTTTCACTTAAGGCAAATATCCGCTTCTGCGGACACACAACCGCTTATGCTCTTACCACTCCTGTGGTCTCTTTCCGCTTCTGCGGACTTTCGCTTAAGGGGCATGACCGCTTTTGCGGTCCAAAACTCGCACCCACGATACCGCTCCTGCGGTCAAGACTTCTGCTTATGCGGAAACTGCTGAACCCTCACCTTTTCGCACCTGCGGAGATTCTTCTACTTCCGCGAAGATGCATCTGCGGTCTCCCTTCCGCAGATGCGGAAATACCTGCTGCAACAAAAACCAGCAAAACTTCCAACTTCAAATTCTCTCGTTCAACCACCCGAATTCACTCCGAGGCCCCTGAGACCTCAACCAAAAGCACAAACACTATCTATTGCCTTATTCAAACATGCTGGAATCATCAAAACGCCATCGTTAACATCAAGATCCTCAATTTTCATCAAATTAAAGCCTAAGTTTCTTAAAAACTTTTGAATTGCACATTCGATCAAAAACCCGACCTAAACACCTCCGAATGACCTGAAACTTTGCACACATATCCAAAATCACCTAACGGAGCTACTGCAACTCTCAGAATTCCATTCCGACCCTCGAATCAAAATCTCACCTAACAACCGGAATCCGCCAAAATTCAAACTTCGCCAATTCAAGCCTAATTCTACACCAGACCTCCAAATTCAATTCCGATCGCACTCCTAAGTCACAAATCATCCCCCGAAGCTAACTAAAACATCGGAATTCACATTCGAGCCTTCTAACTATATAATCAACTCCCGATTGACTTTTCCAAAACAAGCTTCCTTCAAAAAGACTATGTGCCTCATTTCCAACCAAAACCAATTCAATTCTATCCGATCAACTCAAATACTGATATTGAAATATAGAAAAACATAATATGGGGGAAACAGGGCAAAAACACATGAGACGACGGGTCGGGTCATCACAGTTCATCATCTCTAAGACCTTCGAGGTTTATGGACCATGGTGATTTAGACCTAGGGCTCCTGGTTCTGCTACTTATAGGTTCTCCGGTGTGATTTCAGGCGAAATCACATCCTATATGCCACGATCTATGAAGTGTCAACAGGTTCTCTCAACTTCTATTAGGGTTTCCCCTTTTTTGAAACCTTAACTCTCTCCTGAATCTCTCAAAACAGTGTTATTTTCATGCTATTTTCATGTTTTCCTTTATGTTCTGCTTATTCTCGAGCTTCTTTTGAAAGATTCTCTACTTTGAACCATTTTTACTCTCTTTGAAAATTTAGGTTGCTGGATTTCTTTTACACATGTTTTTGACCAATTTTCTTTATGATTAAAACCTGTTCTTTATTTATTTTGACCGATTTTATGCTCTTACTGTTTTTATCTTGACTCTGCTAAAAACCCTATGTTCTAAAAAAATGTTTCTTCGTTTGATTATGTATGTTAGCATGATTTTCCTTACTCTGATTCTATGTGTTAGCATGTTTCCTTGCTTCGATTATGTGTGTTAGCCTAATTGTCTTTGCCTTGTCTCTATGTGTTAGCATGTTTCTTCGTTTGATTGTGTGCGTTAGCCTGATTTTCCTTGCTTTGGTACCTTCTGCTAGCCTATTTACTTGATTCTTGTTAATGTAATGTGATCACCATGCTTCGAATATGCCCTGCTGAATCTTAACCTATTTTCACTATCTATGAATAGTTGTGTTTGTTCATATCTTGTTCCCTTCTGTCTATATGGTTAGTTTTGTTTGATACTCTTGTTCATTCACCTCTATTTATATGTTGAGAATGTAGAATCATGACTTCGCATGATTGATTCTGATTTTCCTTGATTATTGATAATTGAAAAAACCTTTTTTAAGCCCTAGAATTCTATTCACTTGTTTTAAATTAACAGATCTTTGTTACCTTATTTGCTATGGTACTTTGTCCTAATTAACCTTTCACTAATTGGATTTTTCCTGAATTTGGACCTAACGGACTACTATATGCAATAATGAACCTTGACACCTTCCTTATTTAATCCTACACTGATTTTTCTACTTGCCTTATATGGTGCTGAATCTTTTCGTTTGATTTTTATTCCCTTAATTAATGGAGTACTTCCTTGATTCTCTAATTGATTGATTCCGAGTTCTTAAATTAACATTCTTCTGTGATTGTTTGCCTTATTTTACCACCTACTTTCAACTGTAAATACCCTAAGTCTTTCACACGAAACAAGGGGGAAGTCTTCTGAACACACACACCACTGAATACTCTCAATTCTGCATGCTCATTCTCTTGCTTCTGCTCTACTGCTGTTCTCTTCTCTTGCCGGCTGAAAGCCAAGGCTAATATTGTGTTACTACTTTGTCTTGCATCCCGTTCTTGCTTTTTTACTGGTATGTCCTAATTAATTTTAAAGTCTCCAACCAATGTGTTTATTTTGGTTTCAGTTCATTATCTTTCTAATTTTCTTCTACTTATGCTTCTGCTGCTCAATGTACAATTGATTCTTTTGCTTTAGTACTTTGCCATGTCTTCTAATTTACATGCCTGTAGCATATTGCTATACATTAGCAGGCCTAGACTTTACTATTCCCAGTTCCCCTAAATCCTCTGATTATGTGTAGTCATGTTCATTAAACATGTATCCCTTTTAGCATTGTGTGATCTATCTATTCCCCTATCCCCATGATCCTTGTATGCAATCATGTACTGTTGAACTATTGTTTCTGCTGTTTTCTTTTTTAAAACAAACCCCTTTATTTTTGAAAACTCTTCTCCCTGCACTTCACACTACTCTTAGAGAATAGGTTCTCCCCCCTTCGTGTGAGAATTGCTTTGAGTACCTCTAAGTACTCGCTGAACTTTGACACATAAGGCTGGTATTCCACAATGCACTTCTCCTGCATTTTTCTAAATGTCTAGGTGCTGGTATTGGCCAGGGACCCTAGGGAGCTTTGCCGCACTCAGACCATGGTAAAGGCTGTGAAAATCAAAGGGGTTGAGGTTGGAAAGATTGGGCCTGATTGAAGGCTCCCTGTAGAATAGCTTCTTATTTTTTTCTGTTCTTTATTATTGTAATTTAGATACTATTGGCTTGTAATAATTTGTAAACGAACGATTGGGGCCGAATATTGAATATGGGGGAGGGCTATGCATGCTTTGTATAAATAATGGGTAGAAAATATGCCTGTAGGATTTTATCTACTTATCTGCGCAATAGATAACCTTTATAGGTCATGCATCTCATTCATTAGCGATCATGTTTTAGGTTCTTTACTTTCAGCCCGTCATTATACTCATCTTGTAACCACAATCAGTTAATAACCAGCAAATAATTAATAACAAGCCAAATAATTTGTCATTACTGCATTGGCTTGTTAGAAACCATGCTTTAGGTACTTCTATGGCATTTGATATCCTACCCTTAGGATTTCTCACTCGTTCAAGTTGCTGTAGTTAATTCACGTTTATCTAATAACTTTGTTAAAATATGGCTCAGTGGTTTGGAACATTTTCTGCAAATACTTTGTCACGTGTACCTTTATAAATCAGAATCAAAATATGCATGTTTGTCCATTAAAATAATCTGACAATGTATAAAGACGCCTAGGCGCACTTTAGGCCCGATAATAACTGATCAAATGTGTTTCTATAAGTTTAAGACCAACCAACTTCTTTTAATTTCAACTTTATTGTTCCTATTCTTGTTTTGATTCTTTGAAGTTCACTCAACTTTTCTAAAAAAAAAGGAACTCCGCTGAAAACAATTTTGAAATGATTCACCTATTTACTTTTACTGAGCTTATGATTTTTATGTCCTCAGATCACTGGGTTACCCATCTCTGCCCAGAATCGTGCTATTACTGTTACTACTTCATTTTTAAAACCAAGTTTTAACTACTGTGAAAGTTCCTATCTTTGAGACCTTAATTATGTTTAAGTCATGCTATTTATGTGTTTTGTTTGAGGAGGTATACATGAGACTTTATATGTTTATATGCTTCCCCCCAACATGCAGTATTTGTTTTCTTTTGTATGTCGCCTTAGATTTTTATCCTTTAAAACCAATCAGCCTAATATCCCACCTTTTAGGACTAGTAGTCATAAGTGCCTCCGGGACTGATAGGATGGGATGGGTAATAGCATGCAATAAGTAAAACGAGACCATTCTGCGTTTAATACCTTAACGGGGCGGGAAAGTGTAGGTATGGATATGATGACCACGTGTATAAATGGTTACTGGGTGTTGTGTGGGGTGATCCATATGATGTAAAAACTTAGGACCCATTCCCTTATTCGTTCATTTTATTTCAGAATTTCAACTACCTTTTTCGCAAACTTCAGCTTTTGAAACTGCTTTTAACTTGCAACAACTATATGAAAATTTCCTCTTTTACTTGTCTATTCAGAACTTCAAAATTGCTTCTTCTATCAAAATTCAGTTGCTTTAACTTCTTTAATCTCTTGCAACCATTATGTGAACCCCCCCCCCCCTGTATTTGTAATTCTTGTTTGCCTACTTGCCGTTTGTATTTAAAGTCATAATATAACATGGCTGGGAACCACACTAGTGGATCTTGAGGGGTACCTAACACCTTCCTCTCGAGATAATTTCTAGTCCTTACTCGAACTCTGGTTTTCCAACTCAAAAAACCCTTTGTCCTAATGCACTTAATCATTAGATAGCGACTCTTCAAACTTCAAAACCCAATTCCCAAAAGGGAAAAGAGTTGTCCTCCCAAATATTGTAAACCCAATTTCGCGCGAAAAATGGGGCGTCGACAGCATGGTGACTCTGCTAGGGATTTCGTTAAGGCTTTTACTACTTCATGTTACTTGTGACTTTATTGCTTTTTTATTTCTTTTATTCAATGTCTTTATTCTAAACTGACTTGGCTTTTTGTTTCTTTTTTTTCTTTAATGCTTTCATTTAATACTTCCCTTCAATACTGTTGTAATTACGAGCAATTATTGTAATCATTACTTTATGAACGTGAAAATACATGACAACTTGCTTCATTATTGTAATTGCATCTTCAACATCATATTCCACTTGTGCCAAACAAATACCATACCAACACTTATAATGAGTTGTTGCACCCTTCCGATATTATCACCCCCTTAATTTGGCATAGGCATATTTGCGGTAAAACCAGTCGATCAGCGGTGCAGTCGACGGTTCCGTGCCTTTCCCTCTTGAGTTGTCCGCTCAAGGGTACCGGTCTAATACCCCATAGAAACCTTATTCTGTTTAACTGTGCATGCATCACTGTTAAACTTAGTCAAGTCAGTTATGCTATCCACATAATGACTCTTTAAGATAGACTTGTCCAAAGTCCACTGGTTTCCTTGGAACCCAAACGGACAACACCATATTCTGTGCATTTATTTGGAGCATTTTTTTGGAGAACTAAATGATGCTTATGTTAATTATTGGTTTAAATAGTCGAGTCCGGTGGGGTAAGGGTCTAACACTTTGTTTTGTAGAAAATGAGGCACGAAGTCCACAGATTCGGCATGGTAACTAACATTCACCCAAGGTTGCTAAGCTGGTGGGAAGCTCTTCATTCTAGTGACCAGACTCTCGTCCGCAAATACTTGGGGAATTTACCTTCGCTTTTGGAAATTCAGCCTGACAACAAGACCATAAAGGCTGCAACTTTATTCTATGACAGTGATAGATCATTATTTCGCTTTGGGGATCTTGAAATGACACCTTTGCTCGAGGAAATAGGAGGATTAGATCTTTCCTCAAGATGATGGGACTGAAGAAAAACCCATACTTGACTTGTTTAAAGGACTCTTACATTCCTTTCGACTATCTGTATGAGAGGTACGGACATAGCAAGTCCTACCGTACCTACCTAGATGAATTCGTTCTCACCTCATTGGGGCATATCCACAGAAGGGTCTTCATCTTTATGTTCTAGTTTTTGGGGATGATAGTGTTTCCTATGAAGAAGGCTAGGATCCATACCAGACTAGCCATGGTCACCAAGACACTAATAGAAGGGATTGGCAGGCAGCCTTTCAACATAGCACCTATGATTGTTGCTGAGATATACCGAGCCCTGGAATACTGTCAATGAGGGGCCAGTCACTTTGAGGGTTGCAACTTACTACTCCAACTCTGGCTTGTAGAACATCTCCGAAGGGGTCAATACCGTCAAGAGCTTCCACGAAGGCCGTGGAATGATCATATAGCCTTCTACCATCCTAAGAGAATGAACTATATGCCTAACATATTTGCTCAACCAAGAGACACTAAAGGGTGGGTAGAGTTGTTTGAAAATCTTAAAGAAGATAAAGTGCAGTAGATGTTCGAATGGTTCCCTACTGGAGAGTTTATCATCCGCTCTCGGGACGCTCTATTCCTTATACTCATTGGTCTGAGAGGAACTTATCCCTATGTCCTTCTCCGAGTCCTGAGGCATGCAAGAAAGAAGCAGGTCATACCAAAGGTCGACAAGATGAGTTACTTCAGGGCCAATTTCCAAGACGATGATAGCCCATACAAATGCCAAGCTCAACACACGTGGAATTGCAAAATCATCCTAGAAAAGGATTCTATAGAACCTGATAGATACCATGACGGTTACACCCCATACTATCCAGGCTGGTTTAAAGAAGATCATGGTTGGGATAGCTCGGGTCTGTTCGAGGTCATAGGGTTATCGACGAGAGGGCTGAAATACAGGTTAAGTACAACCAATTTCGCAAGAGGATCAAAGAGTGCGAAAGTGAACATTAGTAAATTCAAGAAGCGTATCAGAAATTGATCAAAGAATGGAAAGATATGGCTGTCAGCGCCAACAAGCAACTAGGGTATTTGGAATGAGGTTTGGTAGAGTTGGAAAGGTAATTCATCCATAGGATCGAAAATTGCCAGAACACTGAGGTAAATGAAGGAGGACACTTGGCTAGAGCCTATTTGCTGCTGGGACTGCGTGAGCTGGTGAAGCTGTTCGATGGAGCTAAAGATGCCAAGTCTGGGGAAGGTCCTTCTGGGACCAAGTAGTTAGGAGTCTTTTCCTTCACTTTAAAAATGTAATAAGGCTAATGGCCATTAGTGACATTTTACTTTCTGCAGTTTTAGTGTCGTTTTGGGATTCGTCTTATTTTTATCAATAAAATGAGGCATTTAGCATTATAAGTTCACCAAATCAACTTGTCGCTAGGCCTACCTCAGGCACAACGAGGCACCCAAATTAGGACACAATTCATATTCTTACACTATGTGTTTAAATATTGCAACATTTTTCCTCATAACCTTACTAACTTATTACTTTTTTATTTTATTCCCCTCCCCAAAAGGTTAGTTCGTGCACTCTGGCATCATCATCCTACTCCACAAGATCTAAGGGCCCTTCACCTCCTCCTCCTCCGAGTCCTATCAGAAATAAAAACAAAACAAAAATGGAAGACTTGAGCAACATCAGGAAGGAGAACTCGGGTGAACGGGTAGAGGTTACTCAGGGTATTTAGTTGTCCAAGGAAAGTGCCGCCCATTTCGAGAAGAAATTGTTGAAGTTTCATGAGGAAATGGACCAAGTTCGGAACTTGGCAAACTTATAATTTTCCCTCACCACCCCGGATGTCAATGCTCCAAATCCTACACCTCCACAAAACATTCCAAAACCACAAAACCAACCCACTCCCCATCACCACTGCAACTCATGTCACACTTCAAGTTACACCCCATTGCTCATCCCTGAACTACTAAACTCCAAAAATTACCATTCCTACCCTCATCATAACAATCACATCTATGTGGAAACCATACCACAATACACTCAACCTATTTCAAGTACACCGAAGTTTGATGACAAAAACTTTCTCATCAAGAACCTGGCTGCAGAACTCAAGAAACTAACTAGCCGAGTCCAGGGTGTTGAAGGAAGCAAAGGTATTGAGTGGCTGAATTATGAGGACCTTTGCATTCAGCCAGATGTCAAACTTCCCGAGGGGTACAAACCTCCCAAGTTCGAAATGTTTGATGGCTCAGGGGATCCCAGAGTCCATTTGAGGACATACTGTGATAAGTTGGTCGGTGTCGGAAGAGATGAAAAGATTCGCATGAAGCTCTTTATGAGAAGTTTAAAAGGTCATGCTCTATCTTGGTACATTAGCCAAGACCCTAAGAAGTGGGCAGGCTGGGTATGTATGGCATCCGATTTCATGGACAAGTTCAGATTCAATACAGAGAATGCGCTAGATGTATTTTACATCTAGAATTTAAAGAAGAAACCTATAGAGACATTTCGCGAGTATGCTACTCATTGGAGATCAGAGGCTGCTAAGGTCAGGCTGGCCTTAGATGAAGAACAGATGAACAGGTTTTTCGTCCGAGCTAAGGACCCACAGTATTATGAGAGGTTGATGTTGATTGAAGGCCAGAAATTCTCCGACATCATCAAAATAGGGGAAAGGATCGAAGAAGGCATTAAAAGTGGTATGGTCACTAATTTTGAGGCATTGCAGGCTACCAACAAGGCTCTACAGTCGGGTGGCACGTCCAACAAAAAGGATGTGAGTGCCGTGATAGTTGCACAGAGAATGAAATCCCCAGTAAAATACCAAGCTTACCCAGTATCTCCTCTCGCATATCAGCCTGCCCCTAATTACCAAACACCTTCGCCTTCTTACCAAATTCCACCACCGACTTACCAATCACCTCCACCCCCATCAAGATATTCCCAACCCGCACCTATCTACCTAGCCTATAATGCTCAGCCCTCTCACTATAAATCACCTCTCACCCGCCAAAACTTCCCCAGACCGCGCCCTAACTTCGACCGTAGACCTCCAAATAAATACACCGCTATCGCCGAACCAATCGACCAACTATACTAAAGGCTCAAAGCTGCCGGTTACGTGACCCCAATCCCTGCCATAACTCCAGAAAACCCTTCCCAATGGGTCAACCCGAACAGAACCTGTGCATACCATTCCGGTATAAAAAAGGCATACCATTGATGAGTGTCGATCTCTGAAGGATAAAATCCAAGCTTTAACTGACAACAAGATCATCGTGGGAAAGGAACATGCTCCTAATATTTGCAACAACCCCCTGCCTGACCATAAGGGTGGAGGTGTGCACATGATCGAGGTAGAAGATGATTGGGACCCCAAAGGGTCGTTTGGATTGATTGCCGAAGGTGACGAGCCCAAGAAACCAACAGTCACACTGAATCCAATTGTAGTCCAGATCCAGCCCTCTGGGGATGCTGAAGTAAATGTGTCCATATCACTCGAGCTTGAAACACCATCATTTACAAAGACCACAAAGGCAATTGAGGTTGAGTTTGGGTCTCCAAAGGCATATATACCATTTGAAGTTGTTATTTTACCTCCCAAAACAAGGGTGCCCATTCTTGTAGCAATGTCAGCCATAACGCCATTCCATATGCAGGTCGTTCCTTAGGATTACACTGTCGAGGTGAGAAGGAAGGGAAAACTAGGTTTGGAGAAGCAATTGCAACACAGGGTATGACCAGAACCGGCATGATTTATACTCTAGAGCATTTAGTTAAATCAAGTAAGTAGTCCTCTGGACGGCCTATTGAAACAGGACTCGATGATCTCTAGAGGAACATACAAGCAAAAGAGTACTCAGTCGTTGATCAACTGAATAAAACATCGGCCCATATTTCCATCTTAGCTCTGCTACAAAGTTCTGACGCACATAAGAACGCCTTATTCAAAGTGTTGTGCGAGGCATATGTACCCAGCAACATAACTGGAGGAGAAATGGTGAACATGGTAGGGCAGATATTGGAGTCATAAGATCACTTTCCATGAAGATGAGTTGCCCCCCGAAGGGATAAGCCACAACAAAGCATTGCACATCATTGTGCAATGTGAAGACTATTTCATCAATAGGATTTTGATTGAAAGAGGGTCAATCCTCAACATTAGTCCATTGGTGACTCTCAAGAAATTGGGAAAGAGCCTGCATGAGATCAAGGATGGGGCCATCAATGTCAAAGATTTTGATTGTTACCAAAGGTCCACTATTGGGGAAATTAGTTTGTGTCTGCAGATGGGACCGACTTGGTTTGACGTTGATTTTCAAGTGATACACATCCCAGCATCTTACAACTTACTATTGGGACGACCTTGGATGCACGCTGCTGAAGCTGTAGCATCAACCCTGCACCAGGCAGTGAAGTTTGAGTGGAATCACCAAGAGGTGATTATTCATGGCGACGGTAGTAATCCCATATACAGTCGTCAGACTATCCCAGCAATCGGAGGAAGAAGGAAGATAGGGCGGAGAAAATTACTATCACATCGAGCGAGTCAACGTCGTGGACAAGGATAAGTTGTGGGATAGCAAGATCGAAAGCATACTGAACCGGAACGGATATAAACCTGGCAAGGGGCTCGGTAAGAACCTCCAGGGAATCACTAAACCCTATCAAACTGAAGAAACACGGCACCACCTTCGGGTTGGGGTACGGATATACTTGGGAAGAATTCAAGGACTGGTCGCCACCATGGCACAACCCTTATTATCCACTGGAGCACCCTATACCTCACCGGGAGTAGACTTTCCATCCGGCAGACATCATATATGGGTCAGAAGAAGAGGAAACAATGGCGGCAATGAAGAATCTGTTCTTGGAAGACGACAATATAGACTGTCATGTCATTTTCGAGGAGGAAGGCCCTTCCATACAAGCTGTGAGCCGAGGAGCGCGCCTCAACAATTGGTCCATCAGAACCACCGAGGCCCGAAAAGCTTCGGGGTAGCAGGGCTGAACAAAGCACCATGCATTATCTTTTACTTTTTTGCTAGTTGATCTCCTTTCCGTATTTTCTTTAAATTTCGAAAAGAGCTCCGATGTTCAAAAAAATTATGGAATTTATCAAAATATTTCATTTTCTTATAAATCTCACTCTTATTATCTTCTCTATCATTTACTTTATTTATATAGCATTACTATTACTTATCTTGATGAACCGACGAATGTGACATGCGATGAGATAACGCAACCAATGGATATAGACTCAGAAAAGGATGATATACTAGAATAGGTCGTTAAAGAGGTTGAGGACTTTGAGAATAGGCCCAAGTCTAACTTGGACGAAACTGAGGTTGTCAACTTGGGGGATACATAGAATGTCAAGGACACGTGCATCAGTGTTCACCTGTCACCGTTAGAAAAGGAAGAGTACACGGAATTCTTAAAAGAATACAAGGATATATTTGCCTGGTCGTATAATGATATGACCGGTCTCAGTACATCTATTATAGCTCACAAGATACCAACAGATCCGACATGCCCGCCGGCAAAATAGAAGCTCAGAAAGTTCAAGCCAGACATGAGTTTGAAAATCAAGGAAGAAGTTACCAAACAAGTCAAAGCCAAGGTCCTCAGGGTAGTAGAGTATCCAACATGAATTGCCAACATTGTGCCAGTGCCGAAGAAAGACGGAAAGGTCAGAGTCTGTGTCAACTATCGGGACTTCAACCGGGCTAGTCCGAAAGACGGCTTCCCCTTGCTGAACATATACATCTTGATTGACAACTGCGCCAAGCACGAGTTGTAGTCATTTGTCGATTGTTTTGCTGGGTATCATCGATATGGATGGACGAAGAAGACGCGGAGAAAACGGCTTTCATTACACCGTGGGGGATGTATTGTTACAAGATGATGTCGTTTGGATTAAAAAATATTGGGCCACCTACATGACGGCCATGACTAATATTTTCCATGACATGATACACAAAGAGATCGAGGTGTATGTAGACGATGTCATCATCAAATCCAAGAAAGCCACTGACCACATGAAAGATCTGAGGAAGTTCTTCAACAGATTGAGAAGGTACAACTGGAAACTGAATCCCCCCAAATGTGCATTCGGGGTTCCTGCCGAAAAACTGCTTGAGTTCATCGTAAGTCGATGAGGAATAGAATTGGATCCGTCAAAGGTTAAGGCTATTCAAGAATGGCCACCGCCAAGGAACAAGAAAGAGGTTATGAGTTTCTTAGGGAGACTCAACTACATCAGCTGGTTCATAGCTCAGTCCACTGTCATTTGTGAGCCAATCTTTAATATATTGAAGAAGGATGCCACCACCAAATGGACTGATGATTTTTAGAAAGCCTTTGGCAGAATCAATGAATACCTGTCAACACCGCCAGTTCTGGTTCCGCCCAAACCGGGTAGACCATTATTGCTCTACCTTGCAGTACTGGATGGGGAATTCGATTGTGTTTTGGGACAACATGATGAAACAGGGAGAAAGGAGCAAGCCATCTACTATCTCAGCAAGAAGTTCACCCTGTACGAGGCCCGGTATTCCCTGCTAGAACACACCTGTTGTGCTCTGACTTGGCTAGCTCAGAAGTTGAGACATTATTTCTGTGCCTATACCACTTATCTTATATCAAGGATGGATCCACTGAAGTACATCTTTTAGAAGCCCATGCCTATGGGCAAGCTAGCCAAATGGCAAATCCTGCTGAGTGAATTTGATATTGTCTACATAACCTAGAAAGCAATCAAAGGACAGGCACTGGCAGATCATCTTGCCAAAAATCCCGTAGATGGAGAATACGAGCCTCTAAAGACATATTTTCCTAACGAAGAGGTCTCTTTCATAGCAGAAGATATCGCAGAATCCTATTATGGCTGGAGAATGTTTTTCGACAGAGCAACAAACTTCAAAGGAGTTGGCATAGGGGTAGTTCTAGTATCAGAAATAGGTTAGCATTATCCGGTGTCCGCCAAACTCAGGTTCCCATGCACCAATAACATGACTGAGTACGAAGCATGCATCTTAAGGCTCAAGCTAGCCATTGATATGAACGTTCAGGAGTTACTAGTGATTGGGGATTCAGACTTTCTCATACATCAGTTCTGAGAAGAATGGACAACCAAGAACTCCAACATACTCTCGTATTTGTATCAGTACATGAGTTGAGGAAGAGGTTCATAAAGACAGATTCCGGTATATCCCAAGAGTCCAGAATGAGTTCGCCGATGCATTGGGCACTATATCATCCATGATTCAGCATCCAGATAAGAACTTTATTGATCATATCCCGGTAAAAATCCAGGATCAACCCGCTTACTGTGTTCATGTAAAGGAAGAAGCGGACGGAAAACAATGGTTTCATGACATTAAGAAATATATGGCAACAGGAGAATATCCAAAATTTGCAAATACTACTCAGAAGCGCACACTGCGGAGGTTATCCAATCACTTCTTTCACAGCGGAGGAATTTTGTATAAAAGGACTCCCGATTTGGGATTACTGAGGTGTGTCGAAGCAAAGGAAGCATCCAGGTTGTTGGAAAAGGTTCATGCAAGGACCTGTGACCCGCACATGAATTGTTTCATCTTAGCTAAGAAAATACTCCGAGATGGTTATTTTTGGATGACTATGTAGACGGACTACATCCAATGTGTCCAAAAATGCAATCGCTGTCAGATACATGCGGATATGATAAAGGTGCCTCCTAATGAGCTTAATGCAACAAGCTCGTCATGGCCGTTCGCCGCTTGGGGAATGGATGTCATCGGATCTATCGAGCCTGCCGCATCAAACGGGCACAGGTTCATTCTAGTGGCAATTGATTATTTCACCAAATGGGTTGAAGCAGCATCATATAAGGCAGTGACCAAGAAGGTTGTGGCAGACTTTGTCCGGAACCGTATCATTTGCCGGTTCTGCATCCCAGAGTCAATCATTATTAATAATGGTTCCAATCTCAATAGTGACCTAATGAAAGCAATATGTGAGACGTTCGAGATTAAGCACAAGAATTCTACAGCCTACAGACCTTAGATGAATGGAGCTGTAGAAGCGGCCAATAAGAACATCAAGAAGATACTAAGGAAAATGATAGAGAAACACAAGCAATGGCCTGAAAATCTATCATTTGATTTATTGGGGTACCGTGCCACGATCTGCACATCAATCGGAGCAACTCCCTATATGTTGGTTTATGGTACCGAGGCAGTCATTCCCGCCGAGGTAGAGATTCCCTCCCTAAGGGTTATACAGGAAGCGAAACTTGAAGATGCAGAATGGGTAAAGAGTCGCTATGAGTTGTTAGCCTTTATAGACGAAAAAAAAGAATGAACGCAATTTGTCATGGTCAATTGTGTCAGAACAGGATGTCCAGAGCCTTCAACAAAAGGGTCAAGCCGAGGCAGTTTGCACCAGGACAGCTGGTGTTGAAGAAAATTTTCCCTCACCAGGATGAAGCCAAAGGAAAGTTCTGTACTAACTGGCAAGGCCAGTACATGGTTCACCGGGTCCTAACAAGAGGAGCCCTCATACTTGCAAAAATGGATGGAGAGGTATGGCCAAAGCCAATCAATTCAGATGTAGTCAAGCATTATTATGTGTAATCATTATGATTTCTGTATGATGTAATTTGAACTACGCCTGGCCTTATTCCCGTTTAAGAGATGATACATAGGAAACCCTACAGGTTCGGTCACAATTCAATAAAAATTTCATTCCCCCCCCCCCCAATATTGGAAACTGGGGCAGAATTTTGAAGAGGACCCTCAAAATTCTGAAGTTAATTTTCAGCCATTCATTGCATGCAACCATCAGAAACAACAACCCAGTAAATTGGGGTAGAATTTTGAGGAGGGCCCTCAAAATTTCGGAGCAAAAAAAGGTTGTAATGTCTTGAACCGCGTCGCAATCGTCGGTTCATCTAAAAGAAAATCATTTTTTTAAATTATGTAGCTATATCATTATTTACTAAACCATGCATGGCTACTATCAAAATTGCTTTGTTTGGCGACGCTACCCTCCCCAATGAAAGCAGGAGCCGAGTAGGACAAGCGAAGTCCACGGGAAGACGAACTAACTGTCCCCCTTCACAACTTACAAATTTTCTTTGAATGCTGGCACCCCAAGACGTAAAACCATCAGGTAAGATTACATACTCATATTTTGTAGGATTAAAACTCTTAGAGTCATTGCTTACTTACAAGTGTTATTCGCACGTGACATCCTCAGCAGCCACAATGACGCAATCAACTATCAGCTAAGAGATTTTACCATTACTTGCCTTTTACATTTTGTTTGCATTGCATAAGGCTACCTTTATGCCTTCCGAGACTAAGCACTATCTCCATCTGCATTTTCTTGCATTGCATAAGACTACCTTTCTGCCTTTCGAGACTAAGCACTATCTCCATCTGCATTTTTTTGCATTGCATAAGGCTACCTTTCTGCCTTCCGAGACTAAGCACTGTCTCCATCCTGCATTTTCTCTACATTTCATAAGGCTACTATCCTGCCTTCCGAGGTTAAATTCTACCGCCATTGGCATTTCTTGCATTGCATAAGGCTACTATTCTGCCTTCCGAGGTTAAGATCTACCTCCATCAGCATTTCTTGCATTGCATAAGGCTACTATTCTGCCTTCCGGGACTAAGCTCTGTCTCCATAATTGCATCGGCTAAAATATTGCCATTTATATTTACACTTTACATAGGCTGAAATATTGCCACTTCATTTAAATCTCACATCGGCTGAAAGATCGTCATTTATATTTACACTTTACATCGGCTGAAATATCGCCACTTCATTTAAATCCCGCATCGACTGATAGATCGCCATTTATATTTACACTTTACATCGGTTGAAGTATAACCATTTTGTTTAAGTCTTGCATCGGCTGAGAAATCGCCAAATCCTGTATTTCATGGGCTGAAAGATCGTCAAATTGTCCAAAGGCGTCATTTTTCGGAGGCACCATTTTCATAGATCGAGAACCCGATGCCATGGCCTGAGGACCCTACTTTTATCTTTTGCATATCATTATTCAAAGACATCATGGTTCAGAGGCATCATTATCATAGCCCGAGAACACCATTTCATAGCATGTGAATCCTTTGTTATATGCTTCATTGCCTAGGACATCATAGTCTAAGGACGTCATCCTACCCGTCCGAAGACAGCATTCATGGTCCAACGGGAACCTACATCGCGTTAAACTTTATGCATGATATATGTTTGTATTGCTTGATTGAAGTTACACCGGCTAGCAACAGTTGTCTCAGCAAGAGCTATCTCGCTCCGGTTCCCGCAGCCTATCAGTCCCTGATCATCCTTCTCAACCTAAACATCACATCTGTCCTTTTCAAAACCTCCATCGGCATATTCCGCCAATGGATCCCTGAACTATATATGGCCTGATTCCTGTAAAGACCAGGGATATGTAGGTAACTCAGGAGCCAGAGCTCGGTCAAAGTCTTCAAATCGTTTCTTTCGATCAAAATTGGTCATCATATCTTTACCCGACAACTCTTTCATCTTTCATTGGTAAAGGGGGGCAGCTGTTGATACTCACTTTTTTCTCAGATATTTTTATACTCAAAATAGCATGTACATGCATATATAAGCATGCCCAAGAGTTTTGGTATTTTTCCTTTATTTCTAAAGATTTTAAAATCAATTTATTATCTATTTTAATACTACAAAACTCAATAATTATTCCCAAATAAGCACTTTTGGTGAATAATTTATTTCATTCTCATATTTATACTAAAATATAATTAAGGTAATTTTTGCATATTTTTATACATTTGTTTGGTATTTTTTAAGCTAAATTGCCTATAATTGCAATTATAGCCTATTTTACAATTAACAACATTTTGTAATTATAAAATCATTTCTAATATTTTTAGATTAATATATATGCATTTTTAATTAATCCAGTATCTTTAATTTATTTTTAAATCATTTTTTATTATTTTGTAAAGTAATAAAAAGGGAAAATTGGATATTTAACGAACAACCCTTTATTATTTCAATTCTAGTCAATTTGGCCACACCCCCTATCATATTTTAATTGGCCCAATATCCCAATTCAACTAACCCAGCCCAATCCTTAATGTAAATCGGTCCAACCCCGTTTTAATCTGAACTGTTGATCAAATGAGATCAAAGGCCCAGATTCATTTGCCTTTATTAAATCTAAATTAACCCCCACCCCCAGAACCCTCATTTCCATGAGACGGTCTCTCTCTCTCTCTATCTCACCTCTTCCTCTCCCTTGTCTCTCCGGCCACCTCCAATCTCACCCCTTTCGACCATCAGCCGCCATGAAACCCTAGCTCACTGATTCCCTCTATTTTTGAGACCCCAGAAACCTCCACCATGCGAATCAGTCCCTAAAAGCTCCGCCTAGTTTGTTTCCGGCCATCTCCGGCCACCTCCCTTCAATCTCAAGGCTCCGATGGGCCTCTCACCGTCATGTTCAACATCTCTAAGACCTTCGAGGTTTATGGAACATGGTAATTTAGAGCTAGGGCTCCTGGTTCTGCTACTTATGGGTTCTCCGATGTGATTTCAAGCAAAATCACATCCTATATGCCACGATCTGTGAAGTGTCAACAGGTTCTCTCAACTTCTATTTAGGGTTTCCCTTTTTTTGAAACCCTAACTCTCTCCTGAATCTCTTAAAACAGTGTTATTTTCATGCTATTTTCATGTTTTCCTCTATGTTCTGCTTATTCTCGAGCTTCTTCTGAAAGATTCTCTACTTTGAACCATTTTTACTCATTTTGAATATTTAGGGTTGCTTGGATTTCTTATACACATGTTTTGACCAATTTTCTTTATGATTAAAAACTTTTCTCTGTTTATTTTGACCGATTTTATGCTCTTACTATTTTTACCTAGACTCTGCTAAAAACCCTAATTTCTAAAAAGAAAAATGTTTCTTCGTTTGATTATGTGTGTTAGCATGATTTTCCTTACTCTGATTCTATGTGTTAGCATATTTCCTTGCTTCGATAATGTGTGTTGGCCTAATTTTCTTTTCCTTGTCTCTATGTGTTAGCATGTTTTTTCGTTTGATTGTGTGTGTTAGCCTGATTTTCCTTGCTTTGGTATTGTCTGCTAGCCTATTTACTTGATTCTTGTTAATGATTTGTGGTCACCATGCTTCGAATATGTCCTGCTGAATCTTAGCCTATTTTCACTATCTCTGTATGGTTGTGTTTGTTCATCTCTTGTTCCCTTCTGTCTATATGGTTAGTTTTGTTTGCTACTCTTGTTCATTCACCTCTATTTATATGTTGAGAATGCAGAATCATGACTTCACATGATTGATTCTGATTTTCCTTGATTGTTGGTAGTTGAAAAACCCTTTTTAAGCCCTAGAATTCTATTCGCCTGTTTTAAATAAACTGATCTTTGTAACCTTATTTGCTATGGTACTTTGTCCTGATTAACCTTTTCTTAATTGGATTTTTCCTGAATTTGGACCTAACCGACTACTATATGCAATACTGAACCTTGACTCCTTCCTTATTTAATCCTACACTGAATTTTCTACTTGCCTTATATGGTGCTGAATCTTTTCGTTTAATTTTGATTCCCTTAATTAATGAAGTACTTCCTTGATTCTCAAATTGATCGATTCCGAGTTCTTAAATTAACATACTTCTGTGATGATTTGCCTTATTTTAAGACCTACTTTCAACTATAAATACCCTAAGTCTTTCACACGAAACAAGGGGGAAGTCTTGTGAACACACACACATCATTGAATACTCTCAAGTTTGCATTCTCATTCTCTTGCTTCTACTCTACTGTTGTTCTCTACTCTTGCTTATATTAGCCGGCTGAAAGCCACGGCTAATATTGTGTTACTACTTTATCTTTACATCCTGCTCTTGCTTTTTTACCAGTATGTCCTAATTAATTTTCAAGTCTCCAACCAATGTCTTTATTTTGGTTTCAGTTCATTATCTTTCTGATTTTCTTCTACTTATGCTTCTCCTGCTCAATGTGCAATTGATTCTTTTGCTTTAGTACTTTTCCATGTCTTCTTATTTAAATGCCTGTAGCCTATTGCTATACATTAGCAGGCCTAGACTTTACTACTTCCCAGTTCCCCTGAATCCCCTGATTATGTGTAGTCATGTTCATTAAACCTGTATCCCCTTTAGCATTGTATGATATGTTTGTTCCCCTATCCCCATGATCCTTGTATGCAATCATGTACTGTTGAACTATTGTTTCTACTATTTTCTTTTTTAAAACAAACCCCCTTATTTTTGAAAACTCTTCTCCCTGCACTTAACACTACTCTTAGAGAATAGGTTCTGCCCCCTTCATGTGAGCATTTCTTTGAGTACCTCTAAGTACTCGCTGAACTTTACACACAAGGCTGGTATTCCACACTGCACCTGTCCTGCATTCTTCTAAATGTCTAGGTGCTGGTATTGGCCAGGGACCTAATAGGACCTTAGGGAGCTTTGCTGCACCTATACTATGGCAAAAGGCTGTGAAAATCGAAGGGGTTGAGGTTGGAAAGATTAGGCGTGATTGAAGGCTCCCTATAGGATAGCTTCTTATTTTTTTTTGTTCTTTATTATTGTAATTCAGATTCTATTGGCTTGTAATAATTTGTAAACGAACGATTGGGGACGAATAGTGAATATGGGGGAGGCCTATTCATGCTTTGTATAAATAATGGATAGAAAACATAACTATAGGATTTTATCTACTTATCTGCAATAGATAACATGTATAGGTCATGCATCTCATTCATTACAGATCCTGTTTTAGGTTCTTTACTTTCAGCTTGTCGTTACACTCATCTTGTAACCACGATCCGTTAATAACCAGCAAATAATTAACAACAAGCCAAATAATTTGTCATTACTGCATCGGCATGTTAGAAACCATGTTTTAGGTACTTCTATGTGCATTAGATATCCTGCCATTAGGACTTCTTATTCGTTCGAGTTGCAGTAGTTAATTCACGTTTGTCTAATAAATTTGTTAAAATGTAAGGCCCCATGAAATCCCTACTCAAAAACCCAGATCCCGTGGTGCCAAGTTAGGATCATGTGTTAGAAATTAGTAAAAAGCTCGCCGCGGCACGGACCTTTTTGGATTGAATAATGCATTAAAAAGTCAAAAATAAGTTTCCAGAAAAATGCAAGAAATGCGGTCCAGAATGCGGTCGCATAATACAAATGCGGACCGCATATATACTGCAGAGTGAGGCAGAATGTTGGTCAAAATTGAAGTCAGCTATGCGGTCAAAATGCGGTCGCATAATTAAAATGCGGACCGCATAGTCGTCGCATTTTCTTCTTTGAATTTGTGAGTGTCAGTTCTACGGTGCACTTTGCGATCGCAGAACGTGAATGCAGACCGCATTATTACCACAGACTGAGTCAGAACGTATGGTTTTTGGGAGTCATTTTGCGGTCCATTATGCGGACCGCATGTTCATTCTGCGATCGCAGATGCCATCGCATATTTTACTCGGGGCTCCAATTTTTCTAATTTTTAACCCGACCTCCCCATATATATAAGGGACATTATAGCTCATTTTAAGCATATTTTCTGAGATTTTTAGAGAGAGAGAGAGAGGGGGTCTCAAAGGGGAAAGCATCACCCATCAAATTATCTTTGATCCTTGCTAAAACATTGAAGAAAATCAAGAGAAGACACCTAAATTCTCATGCCCAAGAGGTAAGATTCATAACCATAGCTCCTATTTCTACACTTAAATACATGGGGCCAGTAGAAAAGTAATTCAAGAATATAAGAATGACGTTCTCTTCATGCATGTCAAACCATAGGATGTTGGAAGGTAGAAAACTAAAAAGAAGGCAGTTAGGGGGTATGAAATGATAGAAATTCCTCACAAAAAGGAGCTAAGATCACATTCACCTTTAGTGTTTGATGATATGCTCAAACCAAGCTAGAACTTTAATTTCGTCTCTAATTCTCGATTTAATTGAAAATTCTTGCTCAATAGATCGAAGCGCTAAGAGTTTCGGAAATTTGTAAAAGAGTAAGGAACAACTTTATTGAGGTATGTATGGCTAAAACCCCTTTTTATTAGAAATTGAGCTCTATTGTCATTGCGAAAGTATGGTAAGAGTTAAATTGGCTAGAGTATTGATTGTCATTACGCATTAATTGAATCGCATATAACTATACATATTCGTGAAGAATGTGCCTCAATGTGAATAATGCACAAATCTTGATAATTAGAGAATGATGAAAAGTATAATTATGTGTTGAAATACTTGGGCTATAAGCCAACATCGAAACAAAGAATTATTCATGCTAGCTACGTGCTCACTTACCTGTGATTGCAACTTGATTATCTTTGATATACGTGTCTATGATCACAACTTGTAAAATGAATATTGAAAAGGGAAAACGATGTGATGATGGTGGCCATGAGTGCCCATGAATTGTTATGATACGTGTGAAATAAAGATTTGGAGGTGTTGACTAATGATAATAGAGTAATGCCTAGGCAAGGTGACCTAGCCGATCGAGTCGTGATCGGACACCATGCCGCACACATGGTGGTAGTGTGCTGATATTGAAATCCGGTCGTGATCGGACACCATGCCGCACACATGGTGGTAGTGTGCTGATATTGAATTCCGTATAAGGAAAATGAAATATTGATTGAAAGTAATGCCTGCAATGAGGTGACCTAGCCGATCGGGTCGTGACCGGACTCCGCTCCAGATGGCGGTGGTGATGAGAACAGTAGTGAACACGTGACAGAATTGCCTTAATCTGTGTTGTGGAAATTGTATGAAGAATTATATGAATTGCTTCTTTGATTTTGCCCGTATTAATTGCTTGTATCTATTTGATAGTTCTTTCTAGTAAAATTGTGTTCAATTATACATACTAGTACAATTCAAATGTACTGACGTCCCTTTTGCCGGGGCGCTACATTCGTGTTATGATTGTAGGTGGCTCCATAGCGGACAGTGCCGACCGTGTGTAGCGGAGCGTTCATCTACTCGAAGTCTGGGTGAGCTCCTTATTCTTCCATGGGGCTATATGGCGTATCTTTTGTTATTACAGCTTTTCACTTTTGAGGTATAGCCGAGGTCTTGTTGCCGGCATAATTATACTTATCTGTTGTATCCTTAGAGGCTCCAAAGACACTAGTGTGGGTTTTGTACGGGGGTTCGGGGAGTCCACTGTATGTATATACTGTGATCCTAAGATTGCGAACTCCTTAAGCTATAACTTTAATATACTCCTTGAAGCTAGCTTATGTACAGTAAATTTTTATGATATGAAATGAATCAGTAATGTGGTATACACCATGTATTATCGTCTAAATAAATCAAAGGCATGAGTTCCGTATTCATATTGAGTTGGGATAGAAAGTGTTCGGTTAGGCTTGCTCAGTCGGGTTCACTTGATTGAGCGTCGGTCGCGCCTCCCGAGGTTGGGACGTGACATAAAATATGTCTAAGTGATTTGGAACATTTTCTGCACATACCTTGTCACGCATACCTTTATAAATCAGAATTAAAATATGCATGTCTGGCCTTTAAAATAATCAGACAATGTATAAAGACGCCTAGGCAAACTTTAGGCCCGATAATAATTGATCAATTGTGTTTCTATTAGTTTAAGACCAACCGACTTCTCGTAATTTCAACTCTGCCGTTTCTATTCTTGTTTTGATTCTCTGAAGTTCACTCAGCTTTTCTTAAAAAAAAAAAAAAGAACTCCCGCTGAAAATGATTTTGAAATGATGCACCTATTTAATTTTACTGAGCTTCTGATTTTTATGTCCTCAGATCACTGGGTTACCCATCTCTGCCCAGAATCGTGCTATTACTGTTACTATTTCATTTTTAAAACCAAGTTTTAACTGATGTGGAAGTTCCTATCTTTGAGACCTTAATTGTGTTTAAGTCATGCTATTTATGTGTTTTGTTTGAGGAGGTATACATGAGACTTTATATGTTTACATGCTTCTCCCCAACATGCAGTATTTTTTTTTCTTTTGTATGTCGCCTTATATTTTTATCCTTTAAAACCAATCAGCCTAATATCTCACATTTTAGGACTAGTAGTCCTAAGTGCCTCCGAGACTGATAGGATGGGACGGGTAATAGCATGCAATAAGTAAAATGAGACCATTTCGCGTTTAATACATTAACGGGGTGGGAAAGGGTAGGTATGGATATGATGACCACGCGATAACACCGCGTGTATAAATGATTACCGGGTGTTGTGTGGGATGATCCATATGATGTATAAACTTAGGACTCATTACCTTATTCATTCATTTTATTTCAGAATTTCAACTACCTTTTTCGCAAACTTCAGCTTTTAAAACTGTTTTTAACTTGCAACAACTATATGAAAATTTCCTCTTTTACTCGTCTATTCAGAACTTCAAAATTGCTTCTGTATCAAAATTCAGTTCCTTTAACTTCTTTAATCTCTTGCAACCATTATGTGAACCCCCCCCCCCCCTTTTGTATTTGTAATTTTTGTTTGCCTACTTGCCGTTTGTATTTAAAGTCACAATATAACATGGTCGAGAACCACACTAGTGGATCTTCAGGGGTGCCTAACACCTTCCCCTCGAGATAATTTCTATCCTTACTCGAACTCTGGTTTTCCAACTCAAAAAACCCTTAGTGTCCTAATGCACTTAATCATTAGGTGGCGACTCTTCAAACTCCAAAACTCAATTCCCAAAAGGGAAAAGAGTTGTCCTCCCAAATGTCGTAAACCCGATTTTGCGAGAAAAAGGGGGCGTCGACAGTATGTGCAAGACATGCTATTATGTGCTTTTCTGTTCAAGGAGGTATAAGTGAGCCTTATATGTTTATATGTCTCCCCAGATATGCAGAATGTGTTTTGCATGTCGCCTAGAATTTTACCTTTGAAACCCCGAATAAGCCCAATATCCCTCCCTTTAGGATTAGTAGTCCTAAGTGCCTCTGGGACTGATAGAAACGGGACGGGTAACAGCATGCAATAAGTAATCAAGACCAATCCGCGCTTTAAATACCTTAACCGGGTGGGATGGATAGATATGGATATGATGACCACGCAATAATGTCACGTGTAGTCCCTCATTGAGGAGTGATTACCGGGCATTGTATGGGGTGATCCATGTTATTAATAAACCTAGGACCCCCTCCCTTTATTCTTTATTTCTTTCTTTAACATTTTAACTCTTTATTTTAAAAATTAGATTTTTTAATTGTCTTTTTAATCTTGTCTACTTTCAAACCTTTATGTGTTGAAATTCCCTCTTATTTGGGCCTTATTTGCTTATATGTTGATTGTACCCAAATTCACAATAATTGTCTGGCCGGGAACCATACTAGTGGATTCTGAGGGGTGCCTAACACCTTCCCTTTAGAATAATATCAAGCTCTTACCCTATCTCTGGTTATTCAAATCAAAATTCTTTTGGTGTCCTAATACAGCCTAATCATTAGGTGGCGACTCTTCAATTGAAAATCCAGTTCCCAAAAGGAATAAGTTGTCCCTCCAAATTTCATAAACCCGATTTCGCAAGAAAAAAGGGGCGCGACAACATGGCGACTCTGCTGGGGATTTTTTTTAGGTTTTTATCATTTCAGGCTATTATTGTGAATTTATGTTTCTTTATGCGCAATTATTTGTTTATTTCTTTTAAGAATTCAATTTTTTTTCAACTACAAAACTGACTTGTTTTCCTTTTTGCTTTCCTTTATTACTGCTTTAAATTATGCAAAAAACTATTATATTTACTGCTTTCTTAGACGTGCAAATACGTGACAACATGTCTTTAATTATTGCATAATTATGCTCAACATCATATTCCACTCGTGCTAAGCAAATATTGTAGCAATGCTTATAATGAGTTGTTGCGCTCTTCCTATGTCAGTACCCCCTAAATTCGGAAAGACATATTTGCGGTAAAACTAGTCGAGTCTTAGTATCCACTTTATACATAGATAATGTATAGGGTAAAATATGCTATAACACGTGGCCATCCAAAAGGGGGACACGTGGAACCCAATACGAATGGATGGCCAAGACTGAAGGCACCTGTTCCGTTTGTCATTGGAAAGAATAACGCCCATAAAGATGTGATAAATACTCTTGGTCCGGTAGAATTTAATAGAGAATATTCCGTGGCATTAAGAGCGATTGCCCGTTACAGGAAATCTGACATTTCTGTTCACCATTACATCTTCATCAATGACCCCCATAATTGATATTAAAGAGGGAACGATCCTAGGACCTCATTCCCTATACGTAGCTATAAACAGCAAGCTCAGTTATCATTTTAGAGGACACAAATTTTCTGCAAACTTATGCTACACTCTATTCAAAGCTTAATAAAATCTTATCTTCTTGCCTTTTGATTTTATTATTTTTGTGCCCAAAAATCATGTTCCCAGAACAATTGCTTATGCTATTTCGTCTATATCCTAAGGCTAAGTATTGCATAATTCTTCAATTATTTTATTATTTTAGGATTAAATTAATTTACTTGTTTAAAAATTACGTATAAATTCAACTGTACTATTTTACAGGTAAACATATAAGACAAGAAACTTCTTTTTAAAAAAATGTGTGTCTACTATTAGTCTCACTACAGGGGAATAAGAAATGATGTATTTATGTTCGTCATGCATAGATGAAGTAATTTGGAAAGAAATTTTTATGTATAATAAGATAAAATCAAATTAAATTTTTGTAAGGATTGTTTGTAGTTATTTTGCGAATTTGGATGCCTTATGTGATACAAAAAAATTTATAAGATAAAGGTACAAGTTTTAGCACTCTGATAAATTGAATAACATGTGGGTAAAGAAGTTTCAAAAAACATATCATACAATATATATATATATATATATATATATATATATATATATATATATATATATATATATATATATATATATATATAATATATATAT
>MU755081.1:38172-72482 GCA_026770625.1 Nicotiana glauca
ATGCAATGCATATATCCAAGTGAATGTAAAGCTAGGAGATTTTTTTAAATTTCTATCAGAGACCGTTTATATAATATTTTTGTATGATTATGCAAGTATCAGAACAAGGTGAAGTAAGAATCACTCTATCCTAACTCCTAAAAATGGAAAATTCAAAATAACTACCAGAAGACCTATCAAATGGGACGAAATTGATTTTCCTAAGGAACGGGTCATAGAGGAAGCAATTTCCCCTCGAAACACTTGTAATATTGAAGTTACAAAAATAGAACAAACCTTAGATGACACTATTAAAATCAGGTTCAATGAACCCATTCAATCTGATAATATCAGTTTATCATCTAGATTAACTAGATCAAACTCTTCATATATCTCTCCAATTGATTATGTTGTAGATTTTTCATTTAGAGCTTCCACATCCCAAATTAGAGAAAGTATTAGAATTAATGACATCAATATCAGTAGTGATAATATCGTCAAAGTTAATTCAGATCTTGAACCTACTGCATCCAAAATGGATTTTTCAAATGGTGTTAATAATGGTTGAAAACCAAATAGATATTAGTCCGGGTTTACCAGCAAGAAAGATGATTTTAGAAGAATTTCTAAAACCTAGTTGGGCTGTTTTCAGAAAATGGTTTCATGAAAACATGTCTAGTGAATTAATACAATTTTTCAGGCATGATTTCTATGAGGATATTAGCAAGAAAAATAAAATTATTGCTTTTGTTCCCTGGTTTACGTCTAAGCATGTTTATAACTATATTTCTGTGTTAGAAAGAGATTATACGCTCACAAATGGAAATATTATTAATTCTATTTTTCCACCTCAACAATCTTTTCATATAGGGGAAAAAGATAAGATTATATATTGCACCGCCTTTTCAAAAATATTTAAAAATGATGTCGCTACCATAACTGCCAAAAATTTGAATACTATGCTCACTCAGAACAACTATACTAATATGTATGTGAGTATCCTAGGTGAACAGGTCATAAAGTTACGTGAAAAATTGGACAGGCTTATAGTTGAAGTCCAAAATATTCAGTAGAAGGATACTAAAGGTAAAGAGCAAATAGCTACAATAAGTATTCAACCTTCACCTGAGATAAAAGACTTTAAATTAAAAGGTCTCGAGGATTTGGAAAAACTTCTTAATAAGAAGTTTGACGAGTTTAGGGCTAGTCCCGAAGTAAGAATCATTGTATCCTAACTCCTAAAAATGATTAATGTTTATAAGTTTTAGGAACATATAATTTTTCAATAAATTTTATTTTATAACGCAAACACATATTTTGGATATTATTCATGTTTCTTTAAAAAACTTATTATTACACATAATACACACGTAATGTGGGTACTCAAACACTAGTTATGCAAATTTTGAGTGTGCAACTAAAAAAGGCAGGAGTAGGGATGGGAATTACATGGATTATACCGTTGTAAATCGTTAAAACCTCCCTCCTCTATGTGTCCCCACATTATCTACACACTACCATAAACAGCAATGTGTGCATCCCATCACATCTCCACTCTCGCATGGCCATCGCCATGTCCACACTCCTATCCCTCTCTTTCCATTCACCAAAACCTCCTCAAAAACCTAATTCGGAACCCATCATCTCTATCAAACCTATCTCTCTTTCCAGAAGACTAGTGTTCTTCGCTGGTTCTTCTACTTCCCTCTGTCTTTTCCTCTCTCAGTTCCCGCTAATTCCAATATCTTCTGCTGACACGAAATCCTCGTCATCCTTCCTTTCTGGCATTTCTAATACTAAATCTTGGTTCCAGTTTTACGGTGATGGTTTCTCCATTCGCGTCCCACCTCAATTTGAGGACCTCACCGAGCCTGAGGTATGCTCCTTTTGTGTGTTGTTTCATTTTTTTAAGAAGGATTTAACTTTTATAAAGTAATAATATAGGAGTAAATATTTTTAAACTATCATTGTGTTTAGAACCAAGTTATGTACAAAAATTAATAATGCATGGATTATAATGCGGATTGTTATATGCAGTGATTAATTTTTGGGTAAAGGGTCAAATGTACTCCTCTATTTTTGGATATTGTTTCCATTATACTATCTGGAAATTTACCCTTACCATCAGCGAACTTATAAAAATTACCGCCCGGTCTATCAAGTGACCCGGAATCTCCCAAATCATTTTAATTAAGTCATTTATTCTTTTTTTTATCCACTATTTTCAAAATAATTGGCATTTACCTGCCTTCTTAATTGGAAAAAAAAATTAGAGAAAGAAATATTAAAATAATACAACAGTTACTAAACAAAGTAGTAAATTGAAGAATCTAAATTAGGTAGCTTGTCTAAATTCCAAAAGTATTTACAACACCCCAACTTTAATGAATTTGTTGCACCAGAGACTTTGCTTGAAGTCTTGGAGATTTTACATTGTCGAATTCAACTTTTCTTTAATCAAATGCCTACGCATTGTGCACTCTTAAGTTAGTCGATCGTACTTTATACTAATTAGACAATAACAAAATATATTTGAATATACATGTACATACATGATGAGCAACTGCATATATTGCATAATAAATAGACCCACTGAATTCTACAGTATGTACAACAACAACAACGATCCAGTGAAATCCCACTAGTGGGGTCTGGGGAGGGTAGTGTGTACGCAGACCTTACCCCTACCCCGCGGGGTAGAGAGGCAGTTTCGAATTATACAGTGTGTATATGGTTGAAAAATAAACAAAATTGTAAACCAATTCCAAACCCATTATCACAAGAAGAGAAATGGGTGCAATGGTAATAAAAAATATCCATGAATAATTTGTATAGTCTAGTACCTTTATCATTCACATCAATAGTAATGTCTGAAAATAGTGGAGCAAGAAGAACAACAATAATTTAAATAAAAGAAAATTGAAAGAGTTTGGATTACCTAACAGATCAAGTCAAGGGATAACTTATAAAAGTTTGTTGATGATAGGGCTAATTTTGGCCAGATAGTATAACAGTGGGGACAAATTTAGCTGGATAGTATAATGGAGGTTACATGTAGACAATATCCGAAAGTTGAGAGGTATATTTGGCCCTTTTCCCTTAATTTTTTATTGTGAGTTTTTTGTATTATACGTTAGATATATACTGTATAATTTAAAAACCTCAGGGGTAGTTTTTCCATTTTAAATGCCTATTCATGTATAATTAATCACAGTATTGCTTATAGTTATACCACATTGGACTTGGTATAAGTAATACAGGAATTGGCTTATAAGCTGTACATGTATTAATTATACTGGAATTGATAATTGCTACCAACATTGGATAAACGATGCATTTATTTAATAATTTATACCATGAATATTTTGTCTGGTGCATCTAATCAAACATGCCTTATTGTAACAACGCATATCTTGCTAATGATATAACTTAACCCAATGTAGTAGCTAATTCACCTTATTTTCCAGGTTATCAACTCGTTCTTAATATAAACAATGATCTGTATGGTTTTTAATTGACTTGATAATGTAAAGATAGTTTTACAGTATCATTATGTGTAAGTTAAAACCATTGAAATTAAAGTGGAAGCATGTGTTAATTGGAAATTGGAAAATTCTTTTAGGCGTTTCCTTATTTCGATCATGTTTTAGTAAGGTTTTAATCGTTAATTTTATGGTTTATTCTGATAAAGCTGAGAAAGATAATTGGAAGATGAGTAAATAAAAAAGGAAAAATAATACTAATAAAGCAGTATTAACTGGTTCAAATATCTGTTCAACGAGAATGTGGTATTTGATCTATTTAACATGTCCCTTCGCAGCATAGAAAATTTGATAAACTAGAAAAAAGATTGATAAAATGTCTGCATAGTAGAATCAAGGATGTATTTACCATAGAGAAAGAACAAACTGATCAAGAATGTCTAACCACAAGCTTCTGGTTATATTCAAAGTAGGACTGATTTGTACTTTAATGAGAAGGTTTGTTTTGTTTTCCAAATTCTGAAAGGGTTGGTCTCTGAGAGTTTAAGCTGTTTTTTCCAGGATTATAATGCTGGCCTATCACTATATGGAGATAAGGCTAAGCCGAAGAAATTTGCTGCACGTTTTGCTTCTTCTGACAGGTAGATTTTCGGATCTCAAACTATGGTCTGCTCCTTGCCTTATCCCTGTTATTGTTGGAATCATTTTTCAAAACTTTATGGTTGCAGTAAATTTGTTTTACTATGATATTCCACACATAATCATACTTTACAATAAGCCTTGAAAGTAAAACATCATCTCTTCATATTTATTTGTTATTTGGCATAAATTCCACCAGACTACTTGCTGATACTGATTCACTTACATACAGCCATGCTTGAGTTGAACACTTCGATATAATTGTGATGCTTGTATGCCATGAATGAATTGCGTTCTCTATCTCACTTCGTTACTGTCTAGACTTCTACATTAACTGCATCTTAATTCTCTTAGCAATGGTTATGACATCCTAAATTGGAGGAGATATTCCACAAAGCAATCACGAAAGATGTGTGCTTTTCTTTTCATAAAGCAAGTAAGATGCATGCTTCTCCATAGAAGTCGGTGTGCTTTGTTTTTGGAAAAAAAAATCTTTGGCATCTCTCTCTATTTGTAGCATTCAGGATTCTCCTGTGACTACTGTTTGATTAGGGACTCTTTGCTGCAATTGAGATCTTCTCTCATCTGCTTTTCTTAGTCCTCCAATATATTTTCTCCTTTTTTTTTTCTTTTCTTTTTGGTTTGTTTGTATTCTTGAAACTGCAAAAAACTGGCGGGGCAGGGCAAAGGCTTCCCTGTCCCAAATCTGCCGCAGCCTGCCTTGCTGCCATCCCTAGAGACTTTTAAAGGGATTTTAGGTCATTGCAACATTATCGGACTAAGAGACTTACACATAAACATCCAATGCATCTCTTAAGCCCTGTTATTGAATAGCACAAGTATTTCCTCATTAACTCTTCATCTGGATTTTTCATTTAGGCTGATGAGATCAGTTTAGCTGGCAGAAGAGCCATTAGTTTTTACATAAAAAGAAGAGAAGATGAGATTTTGGTATATTTTGTTTGACTATTCCCTCAAGATTTTGGGATTTAATAGTTTCTACATAGAGTCCAAATTAGGATACATGCATCATTAATCTTCGTACTTGATAAAAAATAATATATTCCTCCCTTCCCGTAATTGCAGGGTTATCACATCAGATTCTTCATAAAATTTTGTTTGACTATTCCCTCAAGAATGATAGATTTATTCCCCTCCCCCTCCTCCCTGATTTGATGATTGTTAAATGTACAATTGTCATAAATATTTGATATAATTACCTCATACCCAATGCGTAATCGCAGAAGGGTAAATACTACCCACTGGTCACACTAAAACAATCAATTTAATCTTAACAAATAAAAATTGAATTCAGAATACAGATTACATTACCATGGTTAAGTGATAAATAAGTGTATGAAAGACAAACGTCTTGCATTTATTGTTGTTGGTGTGAATATCGGGTGCAAGTAAATTTTTACCATCACAGAAGTCCGGTGGATATGCTCCTAAAGTAAAAATATCTCTACAATTTGTAAAGAAAACATTGCAGTTCAAAATAGAGACTTAAATGCCCATGAAAAAATAGATAAGAAAACTTTTCCGGGATGGTAATTGATAATGAAATGTTCAGAGGAAGGATTTGATAGTCAAACTGCAATACTCTTTAGAAAAAGAAGAGGAGAAGAAACTTTTGAAATGGTTTACTATTTATTCACTCAAGGTTTGGGGGTTTATATAGTTTTTACATAAGCTCTAAATTATGAAAATGTACATTAATAAAATCTTCCTACTTAATACAAATAATATCTACCTAATATAAGCTGTAATTACAGAAATATCATATCTCTATATTGTATCATAATTTTATAGATTACAATAACAACAACTACCCAGTATAGTCCCACAAAGTGGGGTCTGGGGAGGGTAATATGTTGACAGGTCTTACCCCTACCCGAAAGGGCAGAGAGGCTGTTTCCAATCGACCCTCGGCTCAGGGAAGGAAAGGAAAAACAAAAGCAAAAACAAAAACACAAGAGCATTAGTAACTACAGCAGAGAACACATAAATAATTATCTAAACAAAAGAACCATAAGAACCATAAATAAAATGGCATGCAATAATATCAAACAGTAACTACCATAAGGGGACACAATCCAATATACAAATCATCTATGGGTAGCCCTACCAAACCCCACCCACCTCGGGAAAGGAGTACGAAAAATCCTAGAAGCCCCTATCCTACAACCCTGATACTAAACCTCCAGACTTTCCTATCAAGGGTCATGTCCTCGAAAATCCGCATCCTAGCCATGTCCTGCCTAATCACCTCTTCCCAATACCTCTTAGGCCTCCCTCTGCCTCGACTCACGCCGACCACCGCCAGCCGCTCACAACTCCTCACCGGGGCATCAGGGCTTCTCCTCCGCACATGCCCGAACCACCTGAGCCTCGCCTCTCGCATCTTCTCATCCACTGGGGCCACCCCCACCTTCTCCCGAATAATTTTATTCTTAATCTTATCTAACCTGGTGAGCCCGCACATCCACCTGAGCATCCTCATCTCCGCAACCTTCATTCTCTTAACTTGAGAGTTCTTCACCGGTCAGCACTCCGCCCCATACAACATGGCAGGTCTAACCACAGCTCTATAAAACTTTCCCTTGAGTTTCTGTGGCACTTTCTTGTCACACAAGACTCCTGATGCAAGCCTCCACTTCGACCACCCTGCCCCTATACGGTGAGTGACGTCCCGGTCTATCTCTCCGTCACCCTGAATCACCGACCCAAGATATCTGAAACTGTCCCTCTTGGCGATGACCTGAGATCCAATCATCACGTCCCTGCCTGCTTCTCTCGGCTCGGCGCTAAACTTGCACTCCAGGTTTTTTGTTTTAGACATTCTTAGTTTGAAACCCTTAGACTCGAGAGTCTTTCTCCATACCTCTAACCTCTCGTTAACACCGACCCTCGTCTCGTCTATCAAGACTATATCATCAGCAAATAGCATACACCAAGGCACATTCCCTTGAATATGTCGGGTTAGAGCATCCATCACCAAGGCAAACAAGAGAGGGCTAAGCGCAGATCCTTGATGGAGCCCCATAACCACTGTGAAATGGTCTGAGTCGCCACCCACCGTCCTAACCCTAGTCTTAGCTCCATCGTACATGTCCTTGATTACTTTGATGTAGGCTTCCGGCACGCTCTTCGCCTCCAGGCACCTCCATAGCACCTCCCTAGGGATCTTGTCATACGCCTTACCATGTGCTGGTCCTTCTTCTTATCCTTGAACTGTTCCACCAATCTCCTGACAAGGTGGATAGCTTCTGTAGTGGAGCGACCCGGCATGAAACCGAACTGGTTCACGGATATAGATGTTATCTCCCTCACCCTCGCCTCGACCACCCGCTCCCCAACCTTCATGGTGTGACTTATTAATTTGATACACCTATAGTTGTTGCAACACTGGACATCCCCTTTGTTCTTGTACAAGGGCACCACTGTATTCCACCTCCACTCCTCCGGCATCCTTTTGGTCCTGAAGATCACATTGAACAACCTGGAGAGCCACTCCACTCCTGACCTACCCATGCATTTCCAGAACTCCACCGGGATTTTGTCTGGCCCGGTCGTTCGACCCCTACTCATCCTACGCAAAGCCCCCGCGACCTCCTCCGCCCTAATGCGCCTGCAGTACCCAAGGTCTCTATGACGCTCTGAATGCCCCAACTCCCCTAGCTCTATGTTTCAATCCCCCTCCTCGTTAAGTAGGTCTCGAAAGTACGCCTGCCACCTCTGCTTGACTTGAGACTCCCCCATTAGAACTCTACCATCCTCGTCCTTGGTGCACCTAACTTGGTTTAGATCCTGCGCCTTCCTTTCCCTTACTTTAGCTAACTGGAATAACTTCCTGTCCCCGCCTTTCTCCCCCAATTCCTCATACATGCGACCAAACGCCGCATTTTTAGCTTCCGCGACCGCCAGCTTCGCTTCCTTCCTCGCCACCTTGTAGCTCTCCCTCCGTGACCGCCATAATTTTATAGATTCTTAGCAAATTTCATGAATGTTGCTCTGCCTCTCAAAGGGTTTTCCTTGTGATTCTATTTTCTTTAGTTCTATTCTTCTATGTACTGCATTATCCATTATCTTTTCCTCCCAGCAATCTTTAAGGAAGAAAATAATCTAATGAATAATCTTTGCTCTCTTCAATTGTATTGTTTAATACTTTTTTATTATTGTTGGTTTATGTGATATACAGATCCGAAGTTTTAAGTGTTGTGATTCGCCCATCTAATCAGCTGAAAATCACCTTCTTAGAGGTTCGTAAAAGGCAATATTGGTGCTTAATTCAATCTTTGTCCTGTGAATGTTTGTAAACTTAGTTTTTTGATGAGATTTGCTGTTTTGCTTTCAGTATCTGTAGCAACTCCCCGATCCACTTAATGAGATTAGCTCTTATGCTGTAAGTATATGTAGCAACATTCTGATCGTGTCCTATTGTATTAACTTTAACAGGCCAAAGACATTACAGATTTAGGTTCACTTAAGGAGGCAGCTAAAATATTTGTTCCAGGTATTGTTGTAAATGGCCGTCACTTTCACCTGTTTTGCAAGTTTGTTCTTTAATGAACCATATTTCTTAATTACTGATTATCAGTATGGCAGCTGGCGCAACACTCTATTCCGGCCGCTCAATTAAAATTAAAGAAGATGAAGGTTTCAGGTATATTCATACTAAAACATTTTTATGGTTAGTATTTTGATTTTCTATCAGAGGAATGGCAATGGTTGGAAGGCTGAACTCTTGCAATATTTTACAAGTCAAAGTAACCATTTTCTGATCAAGAGATTTCCCACCGAAAATATGCTTTGAAGACGATCTCTCCTCTCTTTGAGCTTTCTTTTAATTCACTGCAAAACTTCTTGCATCAACATGAAAGTATGATACCTTGTCTCTCTGTAACACAAAATGATGGAGATACTTCCCACTGTTATCTCTTATTTCAGGAATCATTGGTTTATTTATTTCAGTAGCACTGGTTTATGTATTTCAGGACATACTATTTCTATGAGTTTTCTAGAGATGAACAACATGTTGCATTAGTGGCTGCTGTTAACAGTGGAAAGGTATCTTGTTCCATCTTGTTTTATAAGGGCTCTTGTATTTTTCAATAGTTTCATCAAGATTTGTAGCCTCTTTGGCTGAGCTTTTTTTTTTTACCAAAAGTGCTTGTTTGTAAACTTAAGGTGTTTGGCCAAGCTTTTAGAAGGAAAAAAGTGCCTTTGAGTAGAAGTAGAAACAATTTTTAAGAAACAAAAAAAAATAGCTTTTCCTTGGAAGTAGTTTTTCTAAAAGCACTTTTGAAAAAAATACAATTAAAACACTTTTTAAAAGTTTGGACAAACTTTTCAAAATAAGTTGATTTTAGAAGCTTGGCCGAACAAGCTATTAGTCTCCTTTAAAAGCTGTGTTATTGCACCCTATGTTCTGGATCTCGGACTAGGATTCACCAATCCAATCAATTTTCAAAAGACCTAAGTTGGTTATGCCCGCGCACTACTTGGAATTGGAGCCTCCACTTGGACCAAAAGTTAAATAGGCATATTTTCCTTAATATATCTTTAAGCGCAAATTTACTTTTGCAGGCTTATATTGCTGGTGCCACTGCTCCCGAGAACAAGTGGAATGACGATGGTTTGAAGCTCCGATCTGCTGCTGTATCACTGATAGTCCTATAAGCGGAATACCGTAATTTAGCAGGTTCTATTTCGATCAATGTTTTCCTATGTGATGCCATACAAGTACTGTTGGTCAGAGTTTTCTTACCTAGTTCATTTGTTCTCAGGCAAGAGTTGACAGTGTGTATCATCCATTCTTCTGGATTCAGTATTCAAAAAGCAAAGTTCCTGCTACTTTGCAAAGCGAAGCGTTATAGCCTCAACTAAAGTAGACTGGAGATCAAGACTCTGCACTGTGGTTAAGCCATAATGAAATTGCACGGATTCTCCTAATATTTCATGACAGATGATCATAGATTGATGTGATTTTTACTCGTAATTTATTTTTGGGTTTCTTTTTTTTTTTTGGGGAGGGGGGAGAGGATAGTACTTTCGTTCTGTTCTTTTTTATTTTTGTTGTATTCTTTCGTTGCTTCTTAAGGATGCGATTTCATCGGAGCCGAGATTAGTTAATAGGCTTCTAAGTTTTCCTGACTGCTTGTTTTATTTACAATTTCTTTTCATTTGGCGTTCTTTGCATAATTGTATAACCTTTTGTTTACAAAGTGAGCAAATGACAATTGATAATATGAAAAGAGAGAAAATAAATAATTTGTTATGTTTATTTATGGAACCTTATCATGTTTGTTTACCGTTAAAATCGGGCCAACCTGATTTCACTGATTAATCGAGACCAGAGGATAGGTCGAGGATCGAGACCAAACGGGATAGACATCGAGCAAGACTGAAGATAACATAATAACGGAAAGGCTAGATATCCTTGACTGGTCGAGAATTATGGCAAAAATCCCGGAACATATCAAATCAAGAACGATTATTTACCTAATCATGGGTTTTCCTTTTGTAATTAGAATTGTACCATATTCCTTTAGTATATAAAGAGGGTCTCAACCATTTGTGATGATCTTACATTCATACATATCAAAGCAATATATCACACTTTTATCTCTTACAAGCTCTGTTGTCCGGTTCTTACTTTCAATAGCTTGTTTGGTTGGTTCGGGGGCAATTAGCTCAAGGGCCATAATTGTTCATCAGATTGGTTTGCTATGTTTTATTGTTAATTCCTAGCATTAACTATTATATTTATCAGTTTGTGCCAAGTGAAATCACATATCCTTAAAATCACTTATAAGTTTAATTGTTATCCGATATTAAGGGTAAACAATTTGGCGCTCACCGTGGGGCTAAGGATAATAGTGATTGCCTCGTTCAATTTTCGCAAAACACATTATTTTACGCTTGTTCTTTGAAGTATTTTTGATTTCAAGATCAACATGTCAAACTCCCACGGCCTTGGTCTTCATGGAGAGAACGAAAACATAGCCGCCCCAGGAAACGAAGTACCTCCAGTTAACATTGACGGAGCTCCGGCTGTGGACCCAATCAACATCAACTCCCATATTGCCATTAATGGGAATTCGGGCATCGACCCTGAAAATAGCATCCGCAGAGATGCTTGAACAACCGATTAGAACGCACAGAGCGGTGAAGAACGCAGAATCAGCCTTCGAATGATATTCGAGATGTCGCAGACTCAACAAGCTGTAAAGCACACCTCTAAATCAGAATCATGCACCCAGCAGGATCGAACTCGAACCATCACAAAAAGTTGTTCATAGAGCCGTATCGGTGCCAAAGAAATCGAATGAAGGAGAATCGGAGACTAATCCCACTATCATAAAAATGCTCGAGGAATTGACGAAGCGAATCGAGACAGGAGAAAATAAGATCGAGGAAAATGATAAGAAGGTGGAAACGTATAACTCCAGAGTCGACCAAATCCCGTGGGTACCACCGGTATTCAAAGGACTTGATTCCAAAAATAAGCGACCTCATGTACTCAACAAGTATCATAACTAACCTCGGCGACATAATAGTGGCAAGAATTACAAATGATACTCACTAATAACCTACTCAGTTCATGAATTTCGCAAGTACACAGTAATAATACCATCTAATCATAAAAATACTCATAAAAATCACATCGGTGCACAAAGAGATAGTGTGCCAAGTCCTGCATGAGTTAACAACCGAGTATATAGAGAATATAGTATATGATTAAGTCTCATGTGCACATGTAGACATATAGGGACGATATGCACGGCGAGACATATATATATATATATATATATATATATATATATATATATATATATATATATTAGATCTAGTTCTATCTTGAATAAAACATATATACATCCAAGGTGTTTGCGGATAGAGAAAAGACTCAAAAATCAAACATTGATCAGTTTTTTCTCATACCGCATGTATATCATCAAGAGAGAAACATGAGAGGATGGCCTTAGGGGGGTTTTTAAATATTGAAAATTTATGCTTAAGTTTTTTTAATTATTAATTTTGTAATTATATTAAAAAAACTCAAAACTTCATTGTTGATCCTTAGAAAGTGTTGAAGACGACAAAGTGGGTCCTCTCGATTTGGTGCTGTCTGAATAAACCGGTGATTATATATTGTTTATGTTAATATTTGAAGGCTTTGATCTAAACGTGAAATCATTTGGAGCAGACTTTGGGGGGGTTGATCAAAATGTAATTTTGAAAAATACATTGTTAATCAACACAGAAAAAGTACACTAATTAGGTAGACTTTGATGAACAATTTAACAGATAGGTCAATTGTAGATTACACAAAGTCATGCCAATTTGATAAAATTTGATGAACAATGGAACAAACATAGAGTTATGTCAACTGCATAGAATTTGTGAATAATGTAACAAATAGGTCGAACGAAGATCACATTAAGTCGTGTCAAAGTGGTAGAGTTTGGTGAACAATTGAATAATTACAAAGCCACTCCAATTAAGTAGAGTAAATGAATAATTAATAATATAAATAGTGTAAAATATAGCATAAAATCTACGAAAAAGGGCCAAAAATATCCTTGAACTATTTGAAATAGCTCAAAAATATCTCGATTCCAAATGGAGCAGATCGATTTGCTGCTGGTCACCGACAATTGGGATATTCAAGCCTTCACTCAAGGTATCAATGAAATGAGTTCCATAGCTTCGCAACAATTAAAGCAGAATTTGATCAAATATCCAGCCGTCACTTGGTCCGATGTACATAATAAATATCAGTCAAAGATTAGGGTCGAAGACGATCAAGTGGGTGCTCTAATTGGTTCGATTTATCCCAACAGGCCCGTGGACAGAATTAAAAGGGATTCAATCAGGAACCACGATCGAACAGAGACCGATATCGGTCATACTAGAGATATTAGAGAAATAGCGGGTTTGGACACAACCCCGTTCGGAACAATAGAAGGAACGATCGGGGACAAAGCTCTCGAGGGCTCATGAGCAAGAGTGGTTTCGATAGAGATGCTGGGTCTAAAGAAGCACCTCAACTTTCAGAATATGACTTCAGCGTAGATGTTTCCGCCATAGTATCGGCTATTGGGCGTATCAAAGATACCAGGTGGCCTCGACCTCTGTAGACCGATCCGGACCAAATAAACCCAAACCAAATATGCAAGTATCATGGCACCCATGGCCATAAAACAAAATATTGCAAACAACTAAGGGAGGAAGTAGCCCGATTGTTCAACGAGGTGCTCCTTCGAGAATTCTTAAGTGATCGGGCCAAGAACAACTTCAATGTAGAGATTCAAATAGACAGAACGAGTAAGAAGAGCCACAACATGTGATTCACATGATCGTTGGAGTTGTCAATATTCCTCAATAACCGGTATCAAACGCACAAAAGTGACAATCACAAGAGAAAATCGGACTTGGGACTACTTACCGAAAGAGAACTTGTGTTTCAATGATGAGGATGCAGAAGGGATCGAACAACCTCACAATGATGCACTATTAATATCTATCCTTTTGAATAAAATTCAAGTTAAATGTGTGTTGATTGATCCAGGTAGCTAAGCCAACATTATCCAATCAAGGGTCGTAGAGCAACTCGGCCTACAAGATGAAATTGTGCCCACTGCTTGAGTACTTAAAGGCTTCAACATGGCAAGTGAAACCACCAAAGGGAAATTATTTTGCCAGTAAAAGTGGTTGGAACCATACAAGAAACAAAGTTCCATGTGATCGAGGGTGACATGAGGTACAACGCACTGCTCGGGAGGCCTTGGAGCCATAACATGAGTACAACTCCCTTGACACTTTATCAAGTCCCGAAGTTCCCAACATCGGAAGGAGTCAAAATGGTGTACGGTGAACAATACGCCGCGAAATAAATGTTTACAATCGACGAAGTGATACCGGTATCGGTAGTTTCATCAACAAATGGATCAGAGTCGAAGGGAAAGCATGAAGTCAAATAGCAACCACAGTCACCAGCCTCAACCCAATCAGAGGGGCAGGAAACTTTCTAGGATGATGATTACATGATACCTCGAACCTTCATAATCCCCGATGATTCTGACGCAACGAAGTCAACGGTCGAAGAGCTGCAACAAATCATACTGATTGAGCATCTGCCCGATTGAAAGGTATACCTGTGCATGAGGTTAACGCCCGAACTCAGGAACAAAGTTATTCAATTCCTTTTAGATAACTTAGATTGTTTTTCTTGGTCCCATCTCGATATGACAGGGATCCCACCAGAGATCACCACCCATCGACTAAGCTTGGACCCGAAGTTTCATCCAATAAAGCAAAAGAGAAGACCCCAGTTTGAGGTTAAGCATACATTCATCAAGGATGAGGTAACCAAATTTCTGCAAAATAGGGTCCATTTGGGAAGTAAAATATCCGAATGGTTAGAAAACGTAGTGGTAGTCCCTAAGAATGGAAATAAACTTAGAATGTGCATAGACTATAAGGACTTGAACAAGGTCTGCCCTAAGGATTCTTTTCCTTTTCCAAATATCAATCGCATGATCGATGCCATGGCTGGCCACGAGATTCTTAGTTTTCTCGATGCCTACTACGGGTACAATCAAATACTGATGAACCAGGAGGATCAGGAAAAGACTTCATTTATCACTAAAATATGGCACTTATCTTTATAACGTAATGCCGTTCGGACTAAAAAATGCTGGTGTAACTTATCAAGGCCTAGTAAATCGAATGTTCGAAGAACAAATAGGGAAATCTATGGAAGTTTATAGATGACATGCTAGTTAAGTCCCTTCTAGCAGTGGACCATTTGAAATATATCCAGGAGACTTTCGATATAGTAAGGAGGTACAACATGAAACTCAACCCAGAAAAGTGTGCATTCTGGGTCGGTTCGAGCAAGTTTCTCAGCTTCATGGTGTCCAATCGGGAAATTGAGATCAACCTCGATAAAATCAAAGCTATCGAGGATATCAAAGTCGGGGATAATGTGAAGGCCGTGTAGAGGCTACCCAGGCACATAGACGCCCTAGGGCAATTCATTTCGAGGTCCTCACACAGGAGTCAATGATTCTTCTCAATGCTTCGGAAGAACTTTGCCTGGACCCGGGAATGTCATTAGGTCTTGGAGGAACTGAAGCGGTACTTACTGGGCCCGCTGTTGCTTCATACCACAAAATGGACAAACAACTTTACTTTTACTTTGCAATCTCGGAGATCGCGATAAGTGGGGTCCTAGTCCGAGAAGAACAAGGTACGCAATTCCCTGTTTATTATGTTATTCGGACCTTAGGTGAGGCCAAAACTAGGTATCCTCACTTAGAGAAATTTGCGCTTGCTTTAATACGTGCCTCTAGGAAATTAAAATCGTATTTACAATGTCACCAAATATGTATTGCAACTACCTATCCCCTTCAAAATATTTTATATAAACTCGAACTTTCGGGGCGATTGGCCAAATGAGCCGTGGAACTCAGCGGGTATGATATTGAGTATCAACAACCGAACAACCATCAAGTCTCAATCTTAGCATACTTCATGGTTGAATTCACGTTGGTCCTCGTACCCGAGGTTAGAAAGGAATTGTTATTAAAAACGGGTACACCATCGGGGGTATAGACCCTCCTCACGAACGGCGCTTCAAACATGACAGGGTCCGGGTTGGGAAGCCTTCTAAAGCCACCACGGGTAACATAATTAGACAATCTATCAAAACTTCAAAGTTAAATAACAATGAGGTCGAGTATGAGGCTATGATTGTAGGTCTCGAGCTGTTTAAAAGTTTGGGAGCAGAGGTCATTGAGGCCACATGTGATTCCTTACTTGTGGTAAACCAAGTCAACTGAACTTTCGAAGTCAGAGAAGATCGAATGCACAGGTACTTGGACAAGCTACAGGTAACATTACATCAATTTAAGGAGTGGACCTTACAACACATACCTCGAGAGCAGAACAGTGAGGCTGGTGCCTTTTCAAACTTAGGGTGATCGGTCGAAGATGACAAGCTTAACTCAGGGACTTTCGTACAACTCTCAAGATTAGTAATCGAAGAAGGCCACGCCGAAATAAACTCTACAAGTTTGACTTGGGATTGGAGAAACAAGTACATTGAATATTTAAAGAACGGAAGCTCCCGTCAGATCCGAAGGAGTCAAGGACTCTACGCATGTAGGAAACATGGTTCATTTTGGTTGAGGATAGAACGCTACTCAGAAGGATGTTCGATGGTCCATTGGAGATATGTTTAGGACTAGGAGACACCGACTACGTCCTACGGGAGATTCACGAAGGCACTTGTGGAAATCATTCCGGTGCCGAATAAATAGTTCATAAAGTCATCAGAGTAGAGTACTATTGGGTTGATATGGAAAACGATACAAAAGAATTCGTTCGAAAATGCGATAAATGTCAAAGGTATATGCCGATGATTCACTAGCCCGGGGAGTAACTCCATTCGGTCTTATCCCCATGGCCATTTATGAAATGGGGAATGGACATTGTTAGCCCTGTACCATCGGCCCTAGGTAAAGCTCAGTTTATTTTATTTGTGACAATTTATATTTCTAAGTGGGTTGAAGCACAAGCTTTCGAGGAAGTCAGAGAAAAAGAAGTCATAGACTTCAGTTGGTACAACATCACATGCCGATTCGGAATGCCTACCGAGATTGTGTGCGACAACGGAAAGCAATTCATCAAAAGCAAAGTGACTAAATTTCTCGAGGATCACAAGATTAAAAGGATTCTATCAACGCCATGCCATCCCAGCGGGAATGGACAAGCCAAATCTACTAGCAAAACCATAATTCAAAATCTTAAGAAAAGATTGACCGACGCTAAGGGAAAATAGAGAGAGATATTTCCTGAGGTTCTTTGGGCATACCGCACGATGTTGAAATCTAATACAGGGGAAACACCGCTCTCTTTGGTCTATGGTGTCGAAGTTCTTATCCCGGTCGAGGTCAGGGAACCTAGTCTCAGGTTTCGATATGTGACAAAAGAATCAAATAACAAGACCATGAATATGAGCCTAGAATTATTGGATGACAGACGCGAGGCCGCCCTCGTTCGAATGGCCGCTCTAAAATAGCGAATCGAAAGATATTACAACCAAAGAACCAATCTTTGAGACTTTTAAATCGGTGACTTGGTGCTAAAAAAAGTCACCCTCAACACTTGAAACCCAAATGAAGGAAAACTGGGCCAGAATTGGGAGGGACCATATTAGGTCCTCGACATCGAAAAGGGATCCTACAAGCTCAGCACGATGAACAGTGAGCAATTACCAAACAATTGGAATGTATCACTCCTAAAGTGATACTACTACTAAGGTACGACTTTCTCCATTTTAATTTACATTTTAAACTAACCAATTGCAAGTGTTCGATTACAAGCAACGACGGATTCTTTAGTACGAAGTCTTTAGGCTTGAAAGCACGCGTTGCTCTCTTTTTCCTTAGACCGGGTTTTGTCCCAAATGGGTTTTTTCGGCAAGGATTTTAACGAGGAAACCATCGATCGTGCTAACCTAGAACAATTCAACAGTATCCGAGGTTTCTTTACAATCAATCTCAAATACTAGGGGGAATTACCCTCGAATCTCAACTTTATTGCAAGGAAATTACTTCGTAACAGCGGGGTCTCGATAGGTACATTTTGTAAGGGATAAATGGTCAAATGAATCGTGTCCATATAGGTTACTCGAGACCTAACATCAAACATGCACGAAGGTATAATCATCTATTGAAAGAAGTATTTTTTCCTTGCCGATATCTCATGCCTTAGAAAGAATTTCTACTTTAAAATTTCATTTATTGTGTAAACAGGCTTAAGGGCTGATCATAACGGAAGTTCAAACAACTAATCCCACGCTCGAGGACTGCCAAAAAATAAACAAGATCGAATTATTAAAACTTTGAGATCATAAGACCTTAAAGGCAACTCTCAATTTTTATAGGCCACGCCTACCCCACTCGGGGACTGACGCTTCGGGCAGGATCAAAGTAAAATGGGAAAATAAGACTAAGAGGCACGTCCCAAATAAAAAGGCTATGGCCAAATTAGCACGGTTCAGAGAGGTCCGAATTCCGTAATGAAACGGGCCTTCAAATATTTTTGTAAACCGATTAAAAGGGCTAGCCTCGACAAAATTATAAAGGGCTTCGATAATATCAAATCTTGAAAACTCTAATGAGTACAAAATTGTTCAAACTCTTGAGAAATCCCTTATTCCATGCTAAGCCATTACAGATTTTACAAATATAAATGACAAATATTTTTAAGCCGAAAAAGGAAAAAAAAAGCCATAAACATTCTTTACGCAAGGCCATGTCGGCCTAATATAAAAGCCTAAGGGTTGTCTCTTGCTTTGAGTTTGAAATATGGTCCACATTTAAATAAAACCTAAGGGTTACACCATTTTGAGTCCGAGCAAGCACTCACTTAATAAAAACTATGCTAGTTCGGTTTCGGTCGAATTACTTGAACCTCGAACCCATGAATAATAATTTCATAAGGAATAAAGCACAAATTTCATAAGGAAGAAATGAAATGAAATTTCGCAAGACGAGGTAGAAAGAGAAAGATCTTCATATATGTCAAAAGTTATTTACAAGGGAAACTTGGACCGATCGGAATTCCATACAAAAAACCCATAAAGATCCCGAGTACTTAAACCTCTCCAAGAGCAATATCTTTACTTCGAGGTCTTCTCCGCTCTCTGATCTACTCATGCTCTCAGAATTATCATCTGAAGAGACCAATGCTTTGGCTGCAGCTTCAAGCTCTTTTGCATTTTGATCTCGGAAGCAAGGTCGAAGCCACAAGTGTGGATCTCCTCAAGGGTCTGCCTTCGAGACTGCACTTGGCATGCTCGGCAACCCAGTATACTCGAGTCTGAGCAGTATCAAAATTTCCTTTGCTGAAGCTTGAGCGGCTTGAGCGTCGGACCGGTAGATGGCCACGATTTCCTCGGCATCAGCCTTGGCCGTCTCAACCTTAGATTTTGGCCGCTGCATGTTTCGGGGTCAACCGAGCCCGGAGCTCCTCAATTTTCTTGGCTTGTGCCAAGTTCTTCTTTTTCATACCTTGGAGTTGGTTTTCAGCCGAGGATATCTGAGCTCAACTAGCATCCTTCTCTGAGGAAAGACGGTCCATGTTTTGCTTCCACGCTATGGTTTCTATCCTCACCACATCTACCTCTCCACGGAGCTGCTCGATTGTATCGAGTTTTTGCTGGACCTGTGAGATCGAATTGTTAGCCATCGCCCCCGAACAGATGCTATAAGCGTCTAATATTTTTATTACCTGCTTGGTCAGGTCATTCTGTTCTTTCTAAGCCACTGCCAACACATCTCGGAGGCCTTTGATTTCTTCTTCTTTCTTCTCATTGAGAAGTTTAAAGGCATTCTTCTTCCCGGTGAGCCCTTGAATATTACCCTCGTATCGGCTCAGTTAACCTCAGAGTTAGAGGAAAGTTTTGTGATGAAACACCGATGCCTATAACCATAGAAGCAAAAAGTTATACGAAGGGAGAAAAACCTAAGTATGAAGATACCCGATTTAAAGCCTATTGGGCTTCGTTAAAAATATAAGGCGCTCCCACCTCATCCATCTAGGCTCGATCTTTATCTATGACTAAGCACTGAAGGTAGCTAGCCACCCCTACGGGGGCAGCGAGAAGCCGGGCATCCTCCGGACCGTGATCATGATTGTTCGCTTGCACTCAGAATCGACACTCAGGGCCGGGAATTGGTTGGTCAATTTAAAACTTGGCGAAGCCTCACTCGAGCTCTTTTTTGGAACCTCCAAGTTGCTCAGACCGGTGACATCTTCTACCCTAGTGAATAAACCAAGAAAAAAATCTTCCTCTCCGTGGGCTCCTTCCCTGTGACAATCTTTCGCGTCCTAAGCATCATGTATCATCGAATCAGAGACAAAAGTAAATAAGGAGGAATCCCCAATCTCTATTGCCCCGAGTGGGTTCTTTGAGGCACTGCCTATGTCTTGAGAAGCCCTGAGCCCGATTTAAGCGGCATTTGTCGCCTCTTCAATGGTTTCTTTGCCCCAAGGTAAAATATCTTTGGCTCTTTTAGGCTCTCGAACTTGGACCGAAGTCTCCTCCTCAATCTCATTGATCCTAGGTTGAGTAGTATCGACTGCCATTGGCTCTGAAGCTTTTTGAGCCTCGATGATAGTTCGTGCACAGGCCACAAGCCCAGAATCATCTTCATTTTCTTCTTCTTCTCCCTCTTCGGGCTCATATCGTAGCCTGAAGACCGTCCATTGTTAGATGGATGACATATCCCTTGCGAGTTCGCCTTTTCTTGGGCTTTTGTTCATCCAAATTCGTGGATCTCAAAGCCTCTCTCTTTATTCGCTCCTTCTTATGTTTTGAAGTTGATGGTTGGGGAAGGTTTTCTTTATTACCGGGTGGGGACCTCTTTGGCACGTCCTTCTTGATACTTGTAAAAGAAAGACAAGTAAGATCGAGGAAAAATTAGGACAACAATCAAAATTGTCGAGACATGCAAAAACTTACCATGATTTTGGGCCTCCCATTTGCTCTTCAACAACTCATGCCATGCGCACTCAACATGTGTCAACGTCGACACTAGGCTCCTGACCTAGTTCTAGAGATAGGGAATCGCTCCCGGTATCCAGGCAATGGCTGCACCAAATAAAATACCAGTAAGAAAGAATAAAAAAGTGAAGATAATAAACATAAGTTAAAATATGGAGTTATACTTGTGTTTCGTATTCCATTTCTCCGAAAATGGCATGCTTTCGGGCTGGATCAGGTCCGAGGTATTTATTCGGACAAATCGGCCCATCCAAACATGGTCTTTATCCTCATCTATGCTCGAGAAAGCTACCCTGAAGTCTCGACGTTGAAGCTTTATTAGCCCCCTCGATAAAATCGGGGGCTATATAAGCGTATAAGATTGTCGAGGGTAAAAGGAAGCCCATCGACTTAGCTTACAAAGAAGCGGAGCAATATCACTATCCTCCAGAAGGAGGGTGAATTTGGCCGGGGGTCACTTTGTACTTCTTGCAGAAGTCCACAATAACCGGGTCCAAGGGGCCCAATGTGAAAGGGTAGGTGTAAACACTTAGAAACCCCTCCTCATATTCCTCATGCGAGGGCTCCACCACATGCTTTTTTACCTAGTTTCAATCATTTTTAACTTGGTCTAGGAGGTCACCGATGATTGTACGTATATACCTCGACATTGGCTCGCATCATCCTAGAATCGAGGGGTCTTTTCAACCTTAAAGTTAGAGTCAAGAACGCACAGCGGAGAAAAGAATTCTTTAGGGCGTGGCTCCATTGATGGTTGCTTGCCGACTGGCTGAGACGAGGAGGTTTTCTCTTTTTGCAGGGCAATTTTAGAGGTCTTAGCCATTTTTATGAACAAGGAAGAACGGGGATTAGGATATTCGATGTTTGAAGAAAAGAGGTTAAGTAATGAAACTTGAAGAGTTGCAGATAAAGAACTTAGGATGCAAGGAGTTTTGAAGTTTAGAGAAGAAGAGATTAAAAGTAAATTTTGAAAGAGTGAAAAAGAGGCCTATTTATGGGTTTCACGATGACGGTTCAAAGTTTCTAGTGGCTGACTGGAAACTGGCGCTCCTTAAATGCCTAGGAAATTGAACCGATGGGACATTTCAGTCACTTCTATTGCTTCCATCACGATGATAGCATCATGAAAAATTGTGGTAAAGATCAAGGACTCAATTCGTTTCTTATGATTATACTCCAAAAAACAAGGGCACTATCTATATATGGTTAAAACTGGGCCCACCTGATTTTACTGATTAACGGAGATCAGGGGGATAGGTCGAGGATCGGCCCCGTAGTATATCAGACCAAGACATAAGGATAAAGCATTGAGTTCGAGATTCGAGGTAACTCTCAATATCGAGATCGGTAATGATCGAGACCAAATGGGATAGAGACCGAGCAAGACCGAAGATAACATCGAAAAGGTTAGATATCAGTTACTGGTCGAGAATTATGGCAGAAATCTCGGAACAGATCAAATCAACAACAATTATTTAGCTAATCATGGGATTTTCTTATGTCATTAAAGGTTTATGATAGATAGGATTCCTCTACTATATAAAGAGGGTCTTAATCATTTGTGATGATCTTACATTCACGCATATCAAAGCAATATATCACACTTTTATCTCTTGCAAGCATTGTTATCCAGTTCTTACTTTCAATAGCTTGTTCAATAGGTTCGATGGCAATTAACTCAAAGGCCATAGTTTATCTTATTGGTTTGCTTTTTTTACTGTTAACTCCTAGCATTAACTTTTATATTTATCAGTTTGTGCCAAGTGAAATCACATATTCTTAAATCCGCTTATAAGTTTAATTGTTATCCGATTTTAAGGGTAAACAATATTTCCCGAATCTTTGATATGGTTAAATGTTATAATGAGTTTTCCTAACATTGTAATGAAATAACATACTTTTTGTGAAATAAAAATTATTTTACTTAGACAACTACGTCTCAATCTTAAGTTGTTCAAGTTGGTTATTTGAATAATCACAACTAATGTTACTTTTTTTAATGTCCATCTCAATCAAATACTCAAAAATTTAAGTTCTTTAATATCAAAACTTTCTACATTTTTCTATGGCTTTCCTATATCTTATTTTAGCTAAATCAACTTAGATTTCAAGGTATCGCTTAATGTCCGTGATTCTCTATAGGAGTGTCAAATGGGGCGGGTTGGACTAATTTTGAGCGGGTCAAAATTGGGCTAAATCAATAAATGAGCGGGTTAATGACCTCGCCCAAAAGTAACTTACGCTGAGATTGGCTGGGTCAAATTGGGCTAAACTTTGAGTCATAGCTCATGCCGCCCAACTCTTACCAATTGTAATGACCCATCCGATCGTTTTTTGTACTTGAGACCAATTTTCCCTTTTGAAGCTTCCCGTATGTGTATTTGTGGAATGATTGATTTGGTTTTGAGAAGGTTTTAGGTTGATTTGGAACACTTGGTTCCTAGTTTTGAAGCTTAAGTTGGAAGATTTGACCAATGTTTGACTTATGTGAAAATGATTCCAAAATGGTGTTTTGATGGTTCCAATAGGTTTGCATGGTGATTTTGGTCTTAGGAGAATCCCGAAATTGAATTAAGAGGTTCCTGGGATGAATTAGTTCTTTTGCTAAAGTTGGTAATTTAAAGACATTCGTACAGAAGTGCGACAAACGCCAGCGTCATGCATTAGTGCATCAACCAGCAGAATCAGTGCATTCAATGTTGTCTCCATGGCCATTCATGAAATGGGAGATGGACATAGTCGGTACTTTACCATAAGGGCCTGGGAAAGTATGGTTCCTTTTGGTATTAGCTGATTATTTCCCTAAATGGGTTGAGATAGATCCTTACCAAAATATCGATGAATGCGAGGTGATTGACTTCATATGGGACCACATAATCTGCCAGTTTGGAATACAAAAGGCAATTGCTTGTAACGATAGGCCGCAGTTCGTAGGTTAAAAATCCACAAAGTTCTTGAAAGGGTTAAAGATCAAACGAATTACATCTTCATCATATTACCAGAGTCCAAATGAATAGGCAGAGTCAACCAACAAGGTAATTATTCAAAACCTTAAAAAGAAGTTAGAAGATGGCAAGGGAAAGTGTCTAGATAAGCTACCCGGTGTGCTATGTCCATATCGGACCAGGACAAAGTCGAGCACGGGTGAGAAACCCTTTTCCGTCGTATACAGTTCAGAGGCCTTTAATGCTGGTGGAAGTGGGGGATCTTACCTTATGATTTTCCCGGGCAAATGAAGAAGCAAACAATAAAGCATTGCTAGTCAAGCTATATCACTGTGTTGATTAACGCTGCAAAGTTGGGATCAACATGGAAAAGACCTTGCCAGGTCTCACCTGTAACCGGCAAAGGCTCATATGAACTGAAAATCAACATGGAGTCAAATTGTTGAGCAATTAGAATGTGACTCACCTTAAAAGTTATCATTACTGAAGATCTTTATTGGTACTGCAAGTATGTGTTGTACTCTTTTTACCTTCGTCTAGTTTTTTTTCCCATAAGATTTTTCTGGCAAGGTTTTTAATGAGGTAGCAATGTAAAGCATACTACAAAGAGAGGATCAATGGAAAAGGGAATACCTTCAATATCAAGGCACTAAAATTCATGTGGCAGACAACTTGTGAATGGTTAAATAATCTTTGGTTTGATGACAGGCCTTGTCTCCAAAATATAAACAAATTATTTAACCATTCACAAGTTGTCTCCACCAAAGAAGCAGCAATATAAAGCATAAAACGAAGAAAAGGCCTTCAGTGAATGCAAGACTTCCAATGTACAAATTCTTGTAACTAGTATTCAACACTGGGGGGGTGGGATAACACATGATACGACATCAAGAGTGCTACCAAAAAAGAGGACTATTAGAATTGAGATCATTGTCTTATCGGGATCGGAGACTGAATGATCAACCTCGAAAAACTAATTTGTATAAATTAGCCACATACATTGACAACTTTATTTACTTAATCAAACGAATGTTGATGTAAATGTAAGTTTGAAGATAGAAGGAATAAACCAAAGCCCTTTTGTTTCAATCTTATTTCTTATCCGAGTGATAAGTTAATTTATTTTATCAACTGATTGTTAACAAAAACTTCAAACGCTTGTGTCGTAGTTAATGGGAGACGTCCTCTTTAAGAGCACTGTAAATATAAGGGTCCTCTCTCATGAAACCCTCACAGTAAGTGGTAGATTCTGGAAGTATTTATGCCTAGAATCAAAAGCTACGGATGCAAAAATATTTCCAAAAGGAAAAAAGAATATTTTTGCACAACACTTAGGCAAAAAAATTTCTTTGTTAAAGCGCCAAACTTAATAAAAAGTTTTGGCATAATTATAAAGGTAAATTTTTTTTACATCATTCTTTGCTGCTAGAACCCGAAGGGAGTGAGGGGTCTTCATTTTCCTTGGCGGAAGAAGGCTATTTCTGTCATGACCTAAAATCCACTAAGGGTCGTGGTGGCGCCGGATACCTTTGTCAGGCCAGCCAACTAACTCAACAATAAATTCCTCTTTTAATACTTTTGAAAATCTACGGTTTTTCCTTCTGTTTCACATATAATAAGATCATTTTCCTGAATTCAAACTTAAATAAAACTAATTGGTACAAAGATTTACCGAAACCATCCCAGAAACCCGGTGTCACAAGTGCATGAGCAACTACTGATAAAGACATAAAATACAACACAGCATCCGTCCGGAATACAATGGACAGAAAAGAAATACAGATACTAGAAAGGACTTTAAAGAGCTACAGGCCGCCTTTCATACTGTAGCTCACCTAGTCCCCGAATCGTCCGTGTTTCTGCGCCCAGTAGGCTGCTAATGGATCAAGTACCTGTGCAACAAAAATGCACAGAAGTGTAGTATGAGTACGTAATCAACGTGTACTCAGTGAGTATCCCGCCTAATCCCGAAGGGGTAGAGACGAGATGGTCAACTTTGACACTTACTAATGGTCCAATAATGATATACTAAAACGTGAGGAATTCATGGATTTATATAGCATGCTCTAGTTCACAAGGCTGTAAAACAGGTAAACACCTTTAATAATTAGCAAAGGATTTTCAGGATTTCTTTTCTTCTATCTTCAGTAATTCATGTCAGGCCAAAAGGGCAATAACTACATCAAGTACTTCAAGTAAGTAACATAAACATGCGCATATCATGCCGAGGCGACGGCCCGATCCAACAGAAATGTAAACTGTGCACTGCCGAGGGTCGAACGGCTCGAACCAATAGATGCATCTATTTTCCCCGCTCGCGAATCATCCATGCGACGCGGTCAACATAAAGTAAACAAATACCCTGCTCGCGAATCATCCATGCGACGCAGTCAACATAAAGTAGACAAATACCCTGCTCGCGAATCATCCGTGCGACGCAGGTACACACAGGAATACATGCTCAACCAGTCAAATAAGAACTTATCGGGGAATATTTATTCAAATAAAACCAATTCTCCTTTAACAATTTTTAAGAATGAAGCTTAACCCCTTTGAAATTCATTTACTAATTTTAATGTGATTTAGGCAGTTCAAACCATAAATGAGTTCTCTATAATCCATGTATAACATGCTCTTTGGGTCCTAGACTACCCGGACAATAGCATGATAGTAGCTACGCACGAACTCTCGTCACCTCGTGCATACGTAGCCCCCATAAATAGGAGCACATAATCATTTGCTTCACCTATGGGGTAAATTCCCCCTCACAAGATTAGAAAGGAGACTCACCTCGCTCCGAAGACTCGCAATTCGGCATTCTACATCCTTCCGAAAGCTTGAGCCAACACACAATGCGCCAAAACTAGCCAATTAACGATAAACTAATGAGAATATACTCAAATACTTGCTAACAATTCAGATCATACAAGTTCCCAACTTTGCTTAGTGAAATGACCAAAATGCCCGGAATCCAAAATTTCTCGAAGATAAAAGTTACCCATGACCTTAGGAACTCAAATATATGATTTTCTCCTANGGTCAGGCCAAAAAGGCAATAACTACATCAAGTACTTCAAGTAAGTAACATAAACATGCGCATACAATGCCAAGGCGACGACCCGATCCAACAGAAATGTAAACTATGCACTGCCGAGGGCCGAACGGCTCGAACCAATAGATGCATCTATTTTCCACGCTCGCGAATCATCCATGCGATGCAGTCAACATAAAGTAAACAAATACCCTGCTCACGAATCATCCATGCGACGCAATCAACATAAAGTAGACAAATACCCTGCTCGCGAATCATCCGTGCGACGCAGGTACAAATAGGAATACATGCTCAACCAGTCAAATAAGAACTTATCGGGGAATATTTATTCAAATAAAACCAATTCTCCTTTANCCTACGTTTCCAACCAAAACCCCAATATTTACTCTAATTTTCATGCTTAAATCCATGGTATAGTCTTGTATTTAACTTGGAAATAAATAGGGGTAACTTACCTCAACATTGGTGATGAAATCTCTCCTTAAAGCTCTCTAAGAATCGCCCCCAAGCCATGCAAAATGGGGAAAATGAGCCAAAATCCTGTTTAAAATAAGTCACCGCCCCCAGCAAATTTCCGCTTCTGCGAAAATATGATCGCTTATGAAGGGTGTCGCTTCTGCGACATTTTGGCCGCTTAAGCAACTTGGACTAAAAGGGCGCTGACCGCTTCTGCGTTCTGGGGGCCGCATAAGCGGAACCGCTTCTGCGGTCCCTGGGCCGCTTCTGCGACTACCTTGGCCTGCCTCCGTTTCCACTTCTGCGAGCTAAAGACCGCATCTGTGGTCCCGCTTCTGCGGTCCAAGAACCGCAGATGCGGTTATGGCAGAAGCGGCACATTCAGCCCTTCCAAATATCCAATTTTTGATCCGTTAACCTCCTGGAATCCACCCGAGGCCCCCGGGACTCCAACCAATCATACCAACCAATCCCAAAACACATTACGGACTTGCTCGAGNGAATGGTCTACGGACCTCCGAATTCACTTCCGATCGTGCCCCCAACTCCAGAATCACTATACAGAGCTATCCACAGTCTCGAAATTCCAAACGGACGTTGATAACACCAAAATGCACTTGAAACCAAACTTATAAAATTTCTTCTGAAATACTAACTTCCACAATAGGGTCCAAAACGCTCCAGGGTTATCCAAAACCCAATCCGGGCATACGCCCAAGTCCGAAATCATCATACGAACCTGCTGGAACCTTCAGATCCCGATTCCGAGGTCGTTTACTCAAAATACCAATCCTAGCTCATTCTTTCAACTTTAAGCTTCGAAAATGAGAATTCTCTTCCCAAATCAGCTCTGGACTTCTCGAAATTCAATTCCGACCACGCGTATAAGTCATAATACCTGAAATGAAGCTGTTCATGGCCTCTGATTGCTGAACGGAGCGCTAGTACTCAAAACGACCGGTCGGGTCGTTACATTCTCTCCTACTTAAACATACGTTCGTCCTCGAACGTGCTGAGAACTGCACTGGAGTAGTCTGAAATCACTGTTTAGCACCTCATGCACCTTCCCGTGCTACCACAATTTAGCTAAGCACATAAGCTCGATAAATTTTGAAAATGTTCCCTTTTGATCAACTAAGCCCAAATTCAACGAATCAGATCCTCCCATTGCACCTCATGACATATACAGGTCTCACCCTAACTTTTACCATACCGCCACGACGGAAGAGATGTTCCAACATTCATAATCAATTGTTGAGTCAACAACACATTAGGTCTACACTCCTGATGAGGCCTTAACCTCACTATGAACCCAATAATGGTCTCATCTCCATAATATACCTCATATAACTGGATTGCACAGAATCCTAGATCAAGGGATCTCGTCCCATCCGATACAACTGCTCAGGCAATAAGCCACCCCAAAAATCATTAAAACCTCACATGATGCTACCATGCGCCAATAGGCCACCAATCCGAACACGACATAAACAGGAATTCGATCTCTGAAAGGATTTACCTAACTTCCGCCCTACCACGGACTTCCTTATAAGTTAGGAAGTAGGACATACAAAATTAACATATAGAAAGCTACACTCATCATCACACTGTTGCGGCGCGCAACCCGATCCGAATAATCTTAGCACTCAATAAAGGAGATGCACATCGAGCTAGATTGCTCATTACAACAAAATACCAAATATCGGTCATAGACACGCTAAGGTGTATAACACCATCCTTGAGGACATATATAGCGCTATAGGCTACAAAACTCAAGCACAACTGAGGTGCCATGCATGATCTAAATCTCAAGAGCCATCCTGCTCATATGACATTACCGCTGAGCGGAACCTCAACACATAAGAAGTTACCAAGCCGTCTCACAACTCATACGGCGCAATATATCGCTACATGAAATAGCTGACCACGAGATAACACCACGACCACTCTTTCATCAAGAGCGCATTACCTAAATGAACACAATTGGCCTGATGTAAGGCGTACTTCCATGTTTAAATCCATCCACCGACCTCAAGTCGATCCTAATCGGGCCCAACTGGGCCAATGACCTTTCAAAGGTCCATGCTAACTTCCCTCTTCTCATAACACACAAGAACATCCATCATAACTGGAGCAACCTCCTCAGTTCATAATCTAAAAACAGAGTGCCCTTCAGGCATAGATTCTCAAATTAATGATATTACCAAAATCATCATACTTGGTTTAAATCTCTACTCAATCAAGTGACTACATGTCACACTTATACAATCTTCCTATGGGACACGCTCCCACAACCTTCCGAAATAATTAACGGGTCTGCACATCCAAACCACCGGCTGCACCAACGCTGAAAAGCGATCAAGAATCCTTAGCTATGATGCAAAGCCCTTTCTCACAAAACACTGATCTCAGGTGATACTGACGACAATACCAACTTACTCAAAACACTGAAAATCTCTTCCTGCTCATTCGAGCTCGTGACATCATAGTCATTACCAAACTACAACCTTGGTCCTTACTTCAAATTCCATACCACTCACTGCACCTCACATGCCGATATACGATAGACACGATTTCCATCACAACTCTGGAACCACTGATAGACTAACACTTCATCATATAAAACTTTTCATTTAACCCACTTCAGGAGAACTATAGCAACATACAGGCGAATTCTCATAACCATCGAATATGCCAATCTCTAAGTAGTGGTCCAAGCCACAATAACCCTTCCGGGATCCGCCTACTCATAATAGGCCATAACAAAAAAATGCTTCTGAATAACATCAATTACTGCAGCTGACATGCATCACACGCACCGCCACAAATCACATGCATGACTTGATCATGCTGGATGAACTGATCACCACTATCAATATGCCAAGTTAACCATGGCTAATCAATCTACTTTCTTCCACTTTATCCTTGATTGCCTTAGAAATAATACTTCTTCATTCAACACATAACACACTCCATCTACACTTTCCCCGAGTGACCTTGAATCACGAGACCATGCAGTCTCAACTCCTACGAACCATTTCATACTTTCCGATTGCTATATCACAAGCCAACCATCACAGAACATTCTGTGCCACTCCTCAATAGCATGCTTTCCAAGCTTGATCCTTAATTGTACCTATAAACTCGATATCATTAGGCACCACACTTAACCTCTTGAATTCACTAGGACCGTTACTGAGAGCCACTCGCTCTGACTTGGTCCTGAATGTAATCGGCTACATAAATCTCGTAACACAGGAATACCCTCTCGATGGGGCACCTAGCAGAATTACTCCCTTTTAAAACCCACTTCCATACAAGGCATAAATCCCGAACCTTTTTCCAAGTCTGGACATGAGCCAATAAGGCCAACCATCGCATGCCTCCAATAATTCATTTGCTCGAATTACCACTTATGGTCTTTTCTCATAGCTGAAATAATCCATCAATATTCTAATAACCAGAAATCACGCAAGTAGTTAATCATACAGCCCAATCACAAGCGGTGGACTCTCCCACTTAGCTTGAGGCCATCATTTCACATTCTTGAGTTTGCCCGACTCTCAGTATGACTTCATCATTTCATTATTTTAGCATCTCCTCGGAATCTTCCTGTAAATCCCCATCTTTCACTTTCTGAATCATTAACCACATTCGCACGACCGATCTCACTGTTGAATAACCAATATAATTCTTTACAAAAGCTTCGCCAATCACGCGACCGCTAACCTGCTCACGGGGAATAACCCACCTAGGGGAATCACCTCCCGACATCTTCCCACGCTGCTGTACGGGGTACATTTACTATGACACTAATAGCCCATTCTGAGTCCAAGTTCACCTTCTAGCTGTACAAGTCCATTCGCCCCTCGCGGACATCAATTAAATGTGTGGCAACATCCTTCCAATTCAGGGTTATGCTACACCCTCCTCCATTTCAAGTAACTTCTTTCCGCCATATCAATCTTCTACCGCATCATAGCCCATACTTCACATCATACCCGCATGCTTCAATCACCAATCATTAAAATCCTCCCAATTCGATCCAAACTCGCCTTATGCGCATAGTCATCCTACTACCAAGCCCATATGCAACACCCCCCACTCTCCCACTTTGGCGGAACTCATCTTTTTCAATCAACTGCTCAGCCTGTGCTTCCCCAGCCCGACCCTTTAGAAGTTTAAAACTCCGCCTGACACTTTCCACATGCCTTTTTCATCTTTTGTTGCTTAGTTGTTACCTTAGTAAAATTCATCTTTATAGAACTTGAGCCCACCAATTGCTACTGGCTTAAACCCTTTTAAAGGTCATCTTTATCGAACCGTCAACATTTGAAACATTGATTAAATCCTAAACCACCGCACCCCACAATATCTGACGGCTGTACCTTCAATAGTATTTCACAATATCCCGCCATAAAGCGAATCGTAGCAGATTACAACATCATCAAACTTAATACGTCCAATTAGGACAACCGCACCCCGATAAAAAAAAAGAGAACTCATTCACGCTTGCCATTACCACGTTTCATTACTTCCACTAGTCCACATCTGACTATCCTTAGTTCACCTGACCTTCCCCTGCCGGGGATAAAATATCGAATCCCTTTGATTACACACTGAGTAAACCTCCCTTCAACTCATTCACTACCCCGACACGTGGGCAAACACCCTACAATCACAACAATACTGCGGAAATAATCTCTCCTGAGTATCATGGAAACCTGTGCATAGCCTCAAGGCTTTCAGAAGATCTGTTGTGGAGCTAAAACAATGGAATATTCCTCCATAATATGACCATGATAGTTAAATCAACTATACCGGGCGAATCATCCCGCACCACACTTGTAGTGCCATTACAACCCTTCAAATTTCAATTTATAACAAGCGCTCGTGTCGCGAAAGATTGAGTGGCAAGGAATCATGGGAATAAGCCTCAAAGGAATCGAACCGCACGATAAGGAAATCAAGAAGGGAAGTACTCCTAACAGTCCTGCAGCCTCCCGAGGATAAGTACAGACGTCTCCGTACCGATCCGCGAGACTCTACTAGACTTGCTCATGACTCGTGAGACCGACGGGAACCTAGTGCTCTGATACCATGTTGTCACGACCCAAAATCCACTAAGGGTCGTGGTGGCGCCGGACACCTCTGTCAGGCCAGCCAACTAACTCATCAATAAATTCCTCTTTTAATACTTTTGAAAATCTACGGTTTTTCCTTCTGTTTCACATATAATAAGATCATTTTCCTGAATTCAAACTTAAATAAAACTAATTGGTACAAAGATTTACCGAAACCATCCCAGAAACCTGGTGTCACAAGTGCATGAGCAACTACTGATAAAGACATAAAATACAACACAGCATCCGTCCGGAATACAATGGACAGAAAAGAAATACAGATACTAGAAAGGACTTTAAAGAGCTACGGGCCGCCTTGCATACTGCAGCTCACCTAGTCCCCGAATCGTCCGTGTTTCTGCGCCCAGTAGGCTGCTAATGCATCAAGTACCTGTGCAACAAAAATGCACAGAAGTGTAGTATGAGTACGTAATCAACGTGTACTCAGTGAGTATCCCGCCTAATCCCGAAGGGGTAGAGACGAGATGGTCAACTTTGACACTTACTAATGGTCCAATAATGATATACTAAAACGTGAGAAATTCATGGATTTATATAGCATGCTCTAGTTGACAAGGCTGTAAAACAGGTAAACACCTTTAATAATTAGCAAAGGATTTTCAAGATTTCTTTTCTTCTATCTTCAGTAATTCATGTCAGGCCAAAAAGGCAATAACTACATCAAGAACTTCAAGTAAGTAACATAAACATGCGTATATCATGCCGAGGTGACGGACCGATCCAACAGAAATGTAAACTGTGCACTGCCGAGGGTTGAACGGCTCGAACCAATAGATGCATCTATTTTCCCCGCTCGCGAATTATCCATGCGACGCAGTCAACATAAAGTAAACAAATACCCTGCTCACAAATCATCCATGCAACGCAGTCAACATAAAGTAAACAAATACCCTGCTCGCGAATCATCCGTGCAATGCAGGTACAAACAGGAATACATGCTTAACCAGTCAAATAAGAACTTATCGGGGAATATCTATTCAAATAAAACCAATTCTCCTTTAACAATTTTTAAGAATGAAGCTTAACCCCTTTGAAATTCATTTACTAATTTTAATGTGATTTAGGCAGTTCAAACCATAAATGGGTTCTCTATAATCCATGTATAACATGCTCTTTGGGTCCTAGACAACCCGACAATAGCATGATAGTAGCTACGCACAAACTCTCATCACCTCGTGCATATGTAGCCCCCACAAATAGGAGCACATAATCATTTACTTCACCTATGGGGTAAATTTCCCCTCACAAGATTAGAATGGAGACTCACCTCGCTCCGAAGACTCGCAATTCGGCATTCTACATCCTTCTGAAAGCTTGAGCCAACGAACAATGCGCCAAAACTAGCCGATTAACGATAAACTAATGAGAATATACTCAAATACTTGCTAACAATTCAGATCATACAAGTTCCCAAATCCGCTTAGTGAAATGACCAAAATGCCCTCGGGCGCACGTGCCCGGAATCCAAAATTTCTCGAAGATAAAAGTTACCCATGAACTTAGGAACTCAAATATATGATTTTCTCCTAATTCCATACTCAAAATCGTGGCTAAAATCCAAGATTACAATTTCCTAGGTTTCCAACCAAAACCCCAATATTTACTCTAATTTTCATGCTTAAATCCATGGTATAGTCTTGTATTTAAATTGGAAATAAATAGGGGTAACTTACCTCAACATTGGTGATGAAATCTCTACTTGAAGCTCTCTAAGAATCGCCCCCAAGCCATGCAAAATGGGGAAAATGTCACGACCCCAGTTCACCCTCCATGAACATGTTGTGATGACACCTAGTCCCTACAACTAGGTAAGCCTCACAATGCGGAAGATAACCATAAATGCGTAAAATAAATAAAATAAACTGAATTAGTAAAATAAAAATGGTGCCTAAGGTGCCGCTTGGCACATACCATAACAATTCTCGAAGCTAACAACATTTCCCAAAACCCGGAAACTCACAAATCACAAGCTAAAGGGATACATAAGAGGCTCTGACTCAAGAATATCTATACAAAGGATAAAATACT
>MU755087.1:0-44097 GCA_026770625.1 Nicotiana glauca
GAAGGAATTAAACTTGAGGCAGCGGAGGTGGTTGGAGCTACAGAAGGATTATGATGTTACTATTTTGTACCACCCAAGGAGAGCTAATATGGTGGCCGATGCATTGAATAGGAAGTCCGCCAGCATGGGTAGTCTTGCTTATGTTCCGATCAGCCAGAGACCGCTTGCTTTGGATACTCAGGCCTTGGCCAATCGGTTTGTGAGGTTGGACATTTCTGAGCCTAGAAGAGTATTAGCTTGCACGGACGCTTGTTCTTCATTATTGGAGCATATTCGTGATCGGCAGTTTGATGATCCTCATTTGTGTGTCCTGAGAGGCACGGTGCAGTGTGGAGGTGCCACAAAAGTCACTTTAGATGATGATGGTGTTTTAAGGTTGCATGGGCGAGTTTGTGTGCCCAATGTTGATGATATTCGAGAGTTGATCTTAGCGGAGGCCCATAGTTCGCGGTATTCTATTCACCCAGGCGCCGCGAAGATGTATTAGGACTTGCGGCAGCATTATTGGTGGTGTAGGATGAAGAAAGATATTTTTGCATATGTGGCTCGCTGTTTGAACTATCAGCAAGTCAAGTATGGGCATCAGAGGTCTGGGGGTTTGTTTCAGAGGATTGAGCTTCCCGAGTGGAAGTGGGAGAGGATTACCATGGATTTCGTTATCGGACTTCCGATGACTCGGAAGAAGTTTGATGCTATTTGGGTCATTGTTGATAGGCTGACCAAGTCAGCGCATTTCATTCCTGTTGCAGCCACTTATTCATCAGAGAGGTTAGCTGAGATCTCCATCCGAGAGATTGTTCGACTTCATGGGGTGCCGACATCTATAATTTTACACCGGGGCACGCAGTATGTCAGGGTCAGGTTTTAGATGACCCGGGAGCGTTTTGGTGCCTATTATGGAAGTTAGCATTCTGGAATAAATTTCATAAGTTTGGGTTGAAGCGCATTTTGGTGTTATCAATATCTGTTTGGGATTCCGAGTATGGGAGTAGCTCCGTATGGTGATTCTGGTGTTGGGAGCACGATCAGAAGTGAATTCGGAGGTCCGTGGGTCATTTTGGAGTCATTTGGCTAAAGATAGAAATTTTAAAGTTTTTGAGAAGTTTGACCGGAAGTGAAATTTTTGATATCGGGGTCAGAATCCAATTCCGAAAGATGGAGTAGGTCCGTAATGTCGAATATGATTTGTGTGCAAAATTTGAATTCAATCGGACATGATTTGATAAAGCTTGGATTGGAGGCTGATTCGTGGTTTTAGCATTGTTTGAGATGATTTGAGGGCTCGATCTAGTACGTAATGTGTTTTGGTACTGGTTGGCTTGATTGGTTGGGGTCCCGGGGGCCTTGGTTGGATTCCAAGTGGTTAACGGATCGAAATTGGAATTTTGGAGATAACTGAAGGGGTCTAGTTGCTGGTATTACCGCTTCTGCGGAGGGTTCACTGTAGAAGCGGCCCCGCATAAGCGAGGAATTGAACCGCAGATGCGGTCATTTTGCCGCAGATAAGGTCGAAAAAGGGGAACCTGCAGGAAATCGCAGAAGCGGTAGATTGGCTCACACCTGCGGAACCGCAGAAGCGATCAAGGGACTGCAGATGCGGAAATGTTGGAGGCAGTGAGGTTCTTTTAAATCGGGGTTGGGGTTCATTTCAGCCCCATTTTCTTCCATTGGAGCCGATTTTGGAGCAACTTTGAGGTGCCATTTTCACCACCAAGCATGAGGTAAATAATTTATGCTAGGTTTGAGTTAAATACATGATGAGATACGGATTTGGACATGGAAATTTGTAGAAAACTTGGGGTTTGAGGTAAAAGCTAGAAAATTGATATTCTTGGAATTTGACCACAATTTTGGTTATGGAATTAAGAGAAAACCATATATTTGAGTTCGTGAGTTCATGGGTAAACCTTATCTTCGAAAATTTTCGAAATCCAGGCATGTGGGCCCCTGGAAGTTTTTGTCAACTTATCGATCGGAGTTAGGAATTGTGATAAATTGGATCATTAAGAGTAATTGAGTATATATTAATGGATTTCTATTATTATTGGCTAGCTTTGGAGCTTTGTTCATCGATTCGGGTCTTCGAAAGAGCGTGGAATGCCGATTATGGATCTTCGGAGTAAAGTGAGTCTCCTTTCTAACCTTGCAAGAGGGAATTGATGAATTAATTGGTCATGTGTTCCTATTTGTGGGAGCTACGTACGCACGAGGTGACGGGAGTCCGTGTGTAGCTACTATTTTCAACCAAACTTTACATATAGTGCTTAAATCATAAATAGGACTTGTACCAGGCGTCAGAACCAAAATACGAGCCCGATACCATAGTCTTTTAAATAAATTTTTATTTCCAATTTCCTTAATTAATTTCAGAAAACAATTTCACAGAAAAATTCATTTCTCGGGCTTGGGACCTCAGAATTCGATTCCGGGCACACGCCCAAGTCCCATATTTTTCTAGGACCCTCCGGGAGTATCAAATCACGGGTCCGGGTCTGTTTACCCAAAATGTTGACCGAAGTCAATATTATGTATATTAATATCAAAATTTATCATTTTTCACATAGAACTCTTATATAAGTTTCCTGGCTATGCGCCCGGACTACACACGCAAATCGAGACAACTAAAAGTGAGGTTTTTAAGGCCTCAAAAGCATGGGAAGAAAGAGAAAATAGGTGATGACCCTTTGGGTCGTCATATTCTCCACCTCTAAAACAACCATTCGTCCTCGAATGGACAAAAGAAAGAAGTACCTGAGTCGGGAAATAGATGAGGATAACGGTTCCGCATATCAGACTCGGACTCCGAGGTTGATGCCTCAGGAGGCTGACCTCTCCACTGGACACGCACTGAAGGAAAACTCTTCGACCTCAACTGTCGAACCAGCCGGTCTAGGATAGCTACCGGCTCCTCCTCGTAAAACAGATCCTTGTCCAACTGGACAGTGCTGAAATTTAACACGTGGGCTGGATCGCCGTGATACCTCCGAAGCATGGACACATGAAACACTGGATGCACGGCTGACAAGCTAGGTGGCAAGGCAAGTCTATAAGCCACCTCTCCCACACGATCTAGAATCTCAATGGGCCAATGAACCTAGGTCTAAGCTTGCCCTTCTTCCCGAATCTCATCACGCCCTTCATAGGCGATACACAGAGCAATACTCACTCACCAACCATGAAAGCTACATCTCGAACCTTGCGATCCGTATAACTCTTTTGTCGCGACTGAGTCGAACGAAGCCTATCCTGAATGATCTTGACCTTATCCAAGGCCTCCTGAACTAAATCTGTACCCAATAACTGAGCCCCTCCCGGCTCAAACCATCCGACTGGAGACCGACATCGCCTACCATACAACGCCTCATATGGAGCCATCTGAATGCTGGACTGGTAGCTATTACGAACCTGCTGGAACCTTCGAATCCTAATTTCGAGGTCGTTTACTCAAAATTCCGATCTTAGATAATCCTTTCAACTTAAGGCTTCCGAAATGAAAATTTTCTTTCCAAATCAACTCCGAACTTCCTGAAGTTCAATTACGACCACACGTGCAAGTCATAATACCTGAAATGAAGATGCTCATGGCCTCAAATTGCTGAACGGCGCGCTAGGGCAAAAAATGACCGGTCGGGTCGTTACATTCTCTCCTACTTAAACATACGTTCAAGCTCGATCAATATGAAGATATCCTTTTTCACTTAAGCAAATAAGATTCAGAACCCAATTCCTTCATCCGGAATTCTCTATCAGGTTTGTTCCAACATACACTCACCGTATCCATAACTACACCCAGCATCAAAACCTAACTACGTACCTTAGCTGAATTCACAACTTGCACCACTTTACTCACAAGACCACAATAACATTCTCCGATCAAAAAAATTCGAAATTCCACGAATCTGATGCTCCCACTGCAACTCATGACCTACATAGATCTTGTCTCACTATTACAATACCGCTACGATTGAAGAGGTGTGTAGAAATTCATACCCAACTGCCGAATCAACAATCATTGGGTCTATACTCGTGGCAAGCACCATCACCTCATTCTGAGCCGAATAATGGTCTTAGCTCCTTAATATACTTCATATAATCAAATTGCATTGATCTTAAATCCAACAATCTTGTCTCACCTAGTCCGAACTTCCCAGGCAATAAGCCACCTCGGGCATGATCAAAAATCTCATACGATGCCACAATGTGCCAATAGGCTACCAATTCGAACGCGATACAAAAGGAAAACGAACTCTGAAAAGGAAAATCAATTACCCCACTCGCGAATCATACATGCGACGCGGTCAATATAATTGTACCGACACCTCGCTCTCGAATCATACATGCGACGCAGGCACAAAACTAATATGGGTTTTCCTAAAAAAAATAGGAAACAACATACTCAAAAACAGATATAGGGAACTGTACTCAACATCACATTATTGCGGCGCACAATCCGATTCAAACAACATACCCATGGCGGTGTGCCACCCGATCCACACATAACACTCACCTAAGGAGATGCACATCGATCTAAATTGCTCATTATAACAAAATACCGAATATCGGTCATAAGCATGCTAAGTGTATAATACCATCCCTGAGGGAACATATAACGCTATAAGCTAAAAACTCAAGCACAACCCAGGTGCGAGATACGATCTGAATCTCAAGAGCCATTTTGCTTATATGACATCATCTCTACGCGAAACCTCAACACATAAGCAATTCACCAAGCTGTCTCACAACTCACACGGCACAATGTGTCATTACATTAAATAACTAGCGATGAAATAACACCCCGGATACTGTCCACAAGGAGCGCATTACTGAAATAAACTTATCTAGCCTGATAAAGAGCCCATATTCACATTTGAATCCATCCACAGACCTCAAGCTGATTCTGGTCGCACTGAACTAGGATAATAACCTTTCAAAGGTCCATAATAACTCCCCTTTCTCTCATAACACATAAGAACAACCATCATAACCGGAGTAATCATCCACAGTCCACTACTCAGTAAAGCAAGTGCCCTCCAGGCATCAATTCTCAAATCAACGATATCACCACAATCTTCATACCTGGTTTACTCCTTCAACCAATCAAGTGACTACATGTCACACTTATACAACCTTCCCGCGGGGCACGCCTCCACAACCTTCCGTAAGAGATAACAGGTCTGCTCATCCAAACCACCGGCCGTACTCATGCTGGAAAAGTGATCAAGGATCCTTAACTAGGATTAAAGGCCTTTTCACAAAACACCGATCTCAGGTGACACTGAAGATAATACCAGCTTGCTTTAAACATCAAAACTCATTCCCTGCTCGTCCGAGCTCGTGACATCTTTGCCAACACCGAACTGCAACCTTGATCCTCACTTCGAATTCCATACCACCCTCTGCACCCAACATGCCAATACACGATAGAACGTAATTTTTATCATGTCTCCGAAACCACAATTAGATTAACACTTCATCAAATAAAAACTTTTCACTTAACTCACTTTCAGAGAACCATCGCAATACACCGGTAAATTCTCATAACCGCAGGATATGCCAATCTCTAAGTAGTGGTCTAAACCACCATAACCCTTCCAGGCTCCGCCCACACATAACATGCCATAACAGTGGAATACTCCTGAATAACATCAATTATGGCGGGCGATAAGCCTCACATGTACTGTCACAATCACTTGCATAATTTGCTGAAGGAACTGATTACTACCACCAATATGCAAATTCACTATGGTTAACCAGTCTATCTTCTTCCAATTTATCCTTGATTGCCTTATAAATAATAATTCCATTCAACAAATAACACACTCTATCCGCACTCATCCCGAGTGACCTTGAATTATAAGACCATGCTATCTCAAATCCCACAAACCATTTCAGACCCCCAAGAGCTACACTGCAGGTCAAAGCATCATAGAACATTCTGGGCACCTTCTCATAAGCTGCTACAAAGCTTGATTCTTAACAGTACCTATAGGCTCAAAATCATTAGGCACCACACTTTACCCCATTGAATCCACTAGGACCGTTGCTGAGGGCCACCCGCTCTTACTTGGCCCGAATATAATCAACTCCATGATTCTTCTAGCACAAGGATATCCTCTCGACGGAGTACCCGGCAGAATCTCTTCCCTTGAAACTCACACTTATACGAGGCATAAATCCTGAATCCTTCCTCAAGTGTGGACATGAGCCAATAAGGCCAACCGTAGCACACCTTTTTAACAATTCCTTTGCTCGAATTACCACTTATGTTCTTTTCCCGTTGCGGACATATCCCATCAATATGCTAATAACTAGAAACATCGCAAGTAGTTAACCATGCAACCCAATCATAGGCGGTGGGACTCTCCCACTTAGCTTGAATCCACTGATACACCATTTATGGAATTCACCAATATTCTTTATCTCTTATTGAAATAACCATGCGCAATGGACCGCAAAAATTCTCAGAATCTTTCTGCAAAACCCCCTTTTTTTAGTCTGAATCATCAACCACATTCGCACGACCGATCTCCTTGCGGTATAACCATTAGAATTCTTCACAGATGCTTCGCCAACCACGCGACCTTTAACTTACTCATAGGGAATAACCACTTGAGCCCGAGCTCGCTTTCTAGCTGCATAAGTCCATTCACTCCCCGTGGACATCAATTAAAGGTGCGACAACATCCTTCTAATTCAAAGTTAGGTTGCACCCTCCTTCATATTCAACAGCCCTTCTTCGCCATATCAAATCTCCTGCCGCATAATAGTCCACACTTCAAATCAAGAGCGTTTACCCAGCCACTGCAGAACAATGATTCATAATATCATGGCAAGTGGTGTCTAGCCTCAGAGCCCTCATAAGTACCGCCACTAAGCTAAAACGATAGAATATCCTTCCATAAGCGACGACAATAGTCATGCCAACTATACCGGGAGAAACATCCTGCACCAAATCTGTAGTACCATTACACTCCTTCAATTCTCGATTTATAACTAGCTGTTCACATCACGTAGGATTGAGTAGGAAGGAAACAAGGGAAAAAGCCTCAAGAAATCAAATCGCACGATGAGGGATCAAGAAGGGAAGTACTCCTAACAGCCCTGTATCCTCCCGAAGATAAGTATAGACGTCTCCGTACTGATCCGCGAGACTCTACTAGACTTTCTCATGACTCGTGAGACCTAAAGGAAGCTAGTGCTCTGATACCATATTGTCACGACCCAAAATCCACTAAGGGTCATGATGGCACCGGACACCGCTGTCAGGCAAGCCAACCAATTATTTAATTAAATTCTCTTTTTAAAATTTTCAAGATCACCTCTTTTATACATTTAGGCAACACGTAATAAATTTCACTAAATAGGAAATGAAACATTTAACAACTTTTAAAATTCTGAATAATCCCATAAACATCTCCAGAACCCGGTATCACAAGTGCATGAGCTATTTCTAAGAAACAATACAACACAACATCCGTCTGAGATACAATTTGGACAGAAAGTAAATACAATACACTGAAAGAGACTATACTAGCTGCGGGTCGCCTCGAGTAATGCCACTCACCTAGTCCCTGTATCATCCAAGCTGCTACACCTAGTAGGCCACTAGAAGTATATGTGCATGTACAAGAAAAATGCACAGCAAGTGTAGCATGAGTACGAAAACAACATGTACTCAGTAACTATCCCGTCTAATCTCAAAGAAGTAGAGATGAGAGGTCGACTTCGACACTTACTAGTGGTCCAATAAAGTGATATCCATAATATATTTAAATAGTGGATTTTCATAAACATGATTTTTAATCAAATAGAATGAAACTAGTAAACAATTATTTCTTTTATAGGAAATTTTCCAAATCCCTTTTCATCATTTATACAAATATTATCAAGCCAGAAACAGGCAATAACAACTTTAATAACTTCAAGGCAGCATTACAAGCATGCGCAAGTCATGCCAAGGTCGTATGGTCCGATCCAACATAAATATAAAATGTGCATTGCCGAGGGTCGACCGGCGCGAACCATACAAGCATCTATTACCCCACTCACGAACCATACATGAGATGCAATCACATTTAAATAAACAATCATCCTGCTCGCGAACCTTACATGTGACGCAGTTACACATAGAGATACTTGCTAAAAAAACAAATTAAGAATTTATCGGGGAACCTTTATCCAAGTAAAGCCAATTATCTTTTAACGATTGAAGAAAAATGAAGTTTAATACTTTTATAAATTCATTTACCAATTCAGTAGGATTTAAGCAATTCAAACTGTCATTAACATTAGAATTATTCCAAGTATATCATGCTTTTGGGTCCTAGACTACCCGGACAATAACATAATAGAACGCACGGACTCCCGTCACCTCATGCGTACTTAGCCCCCGCCAATAGGAGCACATGACTAGTTAATTCACCTATGGGGACAATTCCCTCTTTCAAGGTTAGAAAGGAGACTCACTTTGCTCCGAAGATCCATAATCGGCATTCCACGCTCTTCCGAAGACTCGAATCGATGAACAAACTCCAAAGCTAGCCAATAATAATAATACAAATCCATTAATATATACTCAATTACTCCTAATGATCCAATTTATCACAATTCCTAACCCCGATCGATAAGTTGACAAAAATGCCCTCGGGCCCACGTACCCGGATTCCATAAATTTTCAAAGATAAGGTTTACCCATGAACTCACGAACTAAAATATATGATTTTCCCTTAATTCCATACCCAAAATCATGGTCAAATTCCAAGAATATCAATTTTCTAGGTTTTCCCTCAAACCCCAAGTTTTCTACAAATTTCCATGTCCAAATCCATATCTCATCATGTATTTAACTCAAAACTAGCATAAATTACTTACCTCATGCTTGGTGGTTGTCACGACCCAATTTCCCCTCCGTTGGGTTTCGTGATGGCACCTAGTTTTAAGGACTACGTAAGCCTAATAATTACGGAATAACAACCATGAATAATAACATCTAAAATTCTTCTGAAATAGAATTCTTTTACAATGAACTATTACGACCCAATTCCCGAACCCGGTCGTGATGGCGGCTCTCGTGAAGACAAGGCCAGCCAAAGCAAACGAAACACCTCTTTTAACAGTTAATTAACATAAACAAGTCTAAAACATGATTGATATGACCATAATTGCGGAAACAACGATAATAACAAAAGGAGACCATCCCGGCACAGACCAAACCGGGGTGTCACAAGTCATGAGCTACTATAGAATCTGCTATCAGTCTACAAAGTACGAAGTCCAATACAATAGTCTGAAGAAAACATAAATGATAGAGGATATGGGAGACACGAGGCTGTGGATGTCAACAACTACCTCGGAATCTCCAAATCACTGCCTGGTCTGGAAGGATCAGCGCTCAGGAGCGGTCTCTGCTATGCCTGAATATGCACATACGGTGCAGGGAGTAATGTGAGTACTCCGGCCCAGGGAATAATAATTATAAATAATGATTGAAAGCATGAAAATACATAAAGGCACAAGGCAGTTCTATATCAGGCTATAAATCACTTAAAGAAGTAAAACCGTGAAGAATCAAATGAAAACTTCTTTAAAAAATACAATAGGTAAATAGTAAGTAGAAATCTGCCCCTCGGGCTTAGTATCAATCACTCAGCATAGTATCAGCCACTCGGGCTCACTCTCAGATCATATGGGTACCCGCGCTCACTGTGGGTGTGTAAACTCTGGAGGGGCCCCTTATGGCCCAAGCGCTATATCAAGCCACCTTGTGGCATCATCACTCGACACTCGGCCTCACATCACTCGGCCTCACATCACTCGGCCTACCATCACTCAATCCACCTCGTGGCATATAAAGTATCTCATATCACTCAGCATATCCTCACATATAACCCTCAACCTCACTCAGTCCAGAAATCATCACCAGGCCCTCGGGCATCAGTAAAATAGTAGTGCTCAGCCCAAAGAACATTGGAAATATCATTTGAGTCTCAAGATTCAAGTAAAAGTGGCTGAGTTTGTAAAACAATTTTAATCAATAGGACTAAGTTAAAGTGATATGTCAAAATAGTGAGGAAGCAGTGATAAAAGTCCACGAAGGATTCAAATAGTTGGCACGAAACCCAAATATAGCAATAAGCCCAAATCATGATGATAACAAACAAGTCTTAGTCAAATACGCGGTAAAAACATCAATAGGGACGGACCAAGTCACAATCCCCAATAGTAACAACCCTGCGCTTGTCATTAAGCGCGTGTTTCACCTCAATATAGCACTACGTTGTGCAGATCCGGGGTTTCAAACCCTCAGGACATCATATAGAATCAATACTCACCTCAAGTCGGTCAAAACTCTAGCTCGCTAAGCCCTTGCCTCTCAAATCGGCCTCCTCGCACGTCGAATCTGACCAAAACGACAATGAATATGTCACAATAGGCTAAGGGAACATAACCTAATCGAAAATAATCGAAAAACATCAAAAATCAAAAAATTTGCAAAAACCCGAGCCCCGGGCCCACTTCTCGAAACTCAGAAATTTTCATATTGACGGATTCCTTATCTTGCCATGAGTCCATACATATCAAAATCACAAGAATCGGAGTTCAATTGACCCCTCAAATCCCTATTCTTAACTCTCTTAAGTTCAAGCCCTAACCTCCATTTTAAATCCTTGATTTCTTAGTTTTTCAGTCTTAATTCATGTAATAACACCTTAGGGTTGTGTTTTTGGTTCAAAAATCCTTACCTCAACGAAGTCCCTTGATTTCTCTCTTCAGAATCGCCCAAAAAGCTCCAAGGTCTAAGGCAAAAATGGTGAAATAACCCAAAGTTGCGAAATGAAATATCAAATAAGGGCTGCCTAGACCTTTCCGCATATGCGGTCCCAAAATCTACTTCTGCGGTTCATCCATCCGCTTCTACGAAAATTTACTAAAGGCTCCAAACCGCTTCTGCAGTCTCCTAACCGCATCTGCATCTCCGCAGGTGCGGGCCACCTACCGCATCTGCGAAATTCCTTAAGTCCAGTCTGACCACATCTGCGGTTTTATGGCCGCATCTGTAGCTCTGCAGGTGCGGTTCCCTATCCGCATCTGCGGTCCCAGAATTTCCCTTGACTTCCACTTCTGCGACTTCCACCCCGCATCTATGACACCACACCTGCGGTCCCCAAGCCGCAGGTTCGAAAATACCAGCAACATCAAAACCTGAAATTGTCCAAGTCCAAATTTTCCCCCGTTAGCCATCCGAAATCACCCCGTGGCCCCCGGGACCTCGACCAAAAGTTCCAACACACCCTAAAACCTCATTCAAACTTGTTCCAATCATCAAAACACTTCAAACAACAACAAAACCATCAAATTAGATCGAATTCAAGCCTAAGTTCTTCCAAAACTTCCGAAACACGCATTTGATAAAAACCCCAACCAAATCACCTCCGAATGACCTGAAATTTTACACACACATCCCAAATCACATAAAAAAGCTACAGCAACTTTTGGAATTCCATTCCGACCCTCAAATCAAAATCTCACCTATCAACCGGAATCGCCAAAATACCAAGTTCGCCAATTCAAACCTGATTCTACACCGGGCCTCTAAAATCACTTCCGATCACACTCCTAAGTCACAAATCATCCCCCGAAGCTAACTGAATCATCAAATTTCATATCCGAGCCCTCTAACACATAAGTCAACATATGGTTGATTTTTCCAAACTAGGCCTTCCTTAAAGAGACTAAGTGTCTCATTTCCTTCTAAACTCAATCCAAACCAACTCGATCACACAAGACACTCATAATGAAGCATAAAGAGGCAGAAAATAGGGGAAACGGAGCGGTAACCCATGAGACGACGGGTCGGGTCGTCACATCCTCTCCAACTAAAGCAAATGCTCGTCCTTGAGCGGGTCATGAAACATACTTGAAGCCTCAAACAGGTGAGGATATTGGCTCCGCATCTCCCGCTCGATCTTCCAAGTAGCCTCCTCCACAGGCCGACCTCTCCGCTGCACTTTCACCGAATCTATATCCTTTGATCTCAACTTTCGAACCTGACGACCCAAAATAGCCACTGGCTCTACATCATAGGTCAAATAATCATCCAACTGAACTGTGCTGAAGTCCAAAACATGGGACGGGTCCTCAACATACTTTCGGAGCATAGAAACATGAAATACCAAATGCACGCCTGACAAGCTGGGTGGCAAGGCAAACATATAAGCCACCTCTCCAATCCTCCTAAGTATCTCAAAAGGTCCAATAAACCACGGACTCAACTTCCCTTTCTTTCCAAACCTCATAACACCCTTCATGGGTGAAACCTTCAGCAAGACCTTCTCACCAGCCATATAAGACACATCACGAACCTTTCGGTCCGCATAACTCTTTTGACGCGACTGCACTGTATGAAGCCTCTCCTAAATCAGCTTCACCTTCTCTAAGGCATCCTGAACTAAATCTGTCCCCAATAGCCTAGCCTCGCCTAGCTCGAACCAACCAACTGGAGATCTACACCGCCTCACATACAACGCCTCATACAGAGCCATCTAAATGCTCAACTGATAACTGTTGTTATAGGTGAACTCTGTAAGTGGCAAGAACTAATCCTAAAAACCTCTAAAATCAATAACATAGGTGCGCAACATGTCCTCTAATATTTGAATAGTAGGCTCGGACTGCCCGTCCGTCTGAGGATGAAATACTGTGCTCAACTCCACCTATGTACCCAACTCTCGCTGAAAAGTCCTCCAAAACTGAGAAGTAAACCGAGTACCTCTATCTGAGATAATAGACACCGAAACACCGTGCAATCGAACAATCTCCCAGATAAAGATCCATGCCAGCCGCTCCGAAAAATAGGTAGTACACACCGGAATGAAGTGTGCGGACTTGGTCAGCCGATCTACAATCACCCAAATCGAATCGAACTTCTTCAAAGTTTGAGGAAGACCACTCACAAAATCCATAGTGACTCTCTCCCACTTCCACTCGGGAATAATCATCCGCTGAAGTATGCCACCCGATCTCTGATGCTCATATTTTACCTGCTGACACTTAAGGCACCGAGCCACAAATCCTACAATATCTTTCTTCATTCTTTCCCTCCAATAGTGCAGCCTCAAATCCTGATACATCTTTACGATACTCGGATGAATGGAATACCGCGAGCTATGGGCATCCTCCAATATCAACTCCCGAAGCCCATCCACATTGGGCACACAAATCCGGCCCTGCATCCTTAACACACCCTCCTCACCAATGGTCACGTCTCTGGCATCATCATGCTGAACCCTGTCCTTAAGGACAAGCAAATGCGGATCATCATACTAGAGCTCTCTTATGCGATCATATAAGGAAGACCGAGAAACCACACAAGCCAACACTCGGCTGGGCTCCGAAATATCTAATCTCACAAACCGATGGGCTAAAGCTTGAATATCAACTGCAAATGGTCTCTCCCCAACTGGAATGTACGCCAAACTCCCCATACTCACCGCCTTTCGGCTTAAGGCATCGGCCACTACATTGGCCTTTCCCGGATGATACAATATGGTAATGTCATAATCCTTAAGCAACTCCAACCATCTACACTACCTGAAATTAAGATCCTTTTACTTGAACAAATGCTGAAGACTACGATGATCAGTGAATACCTCGCAAGATACGCTATACAAGTAATGCCTCCAAATCTTCAATGCATGAACTATGGAAGCCAACTCCAAATCATGAACAAGGTAGTTCTTCTCGTGGGGATTCAACTAACGAGAATCATAAGCAATCACTCTACTCTCCTACATCAATACACAACCAATCCTAACTCTCGAAGCATCACAATATATTGTAGAAGAACCTGAAGCTGATGGCAAAACCAATACTGGAGTTGTGGTCAAAGCTGTCTTGGGCTTCTGAAAGCTCTCCTCGCACTCGTCCGACCATACAAATGGAGCACCCTTCTGAGTCAACTTGGTCAAGGGCAATGCTATAGAGGAAAATTCCTGAACAAACCGGCGATATAACCCGCCAAACTAAGGAAACTACGAATCTCTATGGCTGAGGATGATCTAGGCCAACTCTGAACTGCCTCTATCTTCTTCGGATCGACCTGAATACCTTTGCTGGCCACCACATGACCCAAGAAAGCCACTAAACTGAGCCAAAACTCATACTTGGAGAACTTTGCATAAAGATTCTCCTCCCTCAATCTCTGCAATACCACTCGCAAATGCTCCGCGTGCTCCTCCTAACTACGCGAATACACCAGAATATCATCAATGAAAACAATAACGAACGAATCCAGATAAGGCCGAAATACACTATTCATCAAATGCATGAACGCCGCTGAGGCATTAGTCAGCCCAAAAGACATAACAAGAAACTCATAGTGACTATATCTAGCTCTGAAGGCAATCTTAAGAATATCTGAATCCCTGATCTTTAACTAGTGATAGCCCGAACGAAGATCAATCTTGGAGAACACCCTCGCTCCTTGAAGCTGGTCGAATAAATCATCAATATGAGGCATGGGATACATGTTCTTCACTGTTACTTTGTTCAATTGCCTGTAGTCAATGCACATTCTCATTGTGCCATCCTTCTTCTTCACAAGCAGAACCGGTGCACCCCACGGTGACACACTAGGCCGAATGAACCCCTTATCTAGGAGTTCCTGAAGCTGATCCTTCAACTCTTTCAACTCTGCTGGTGACATACGATATGGAAGAATGGAAATGGGCTGAGTGCCCGACACCAGGTCAATACCAAAATCAATATCCCTGTCTGGTGGCATGCCCGACAGGTCTGCAGGAAATACATTAGAAAACTCCCTCACAACTGGAACAAAATCAATGCTAGGAGTCTCGGCTCTAACATCCCTCACAAACGCCAAATATGAAAGACAACCTTTCCCAACCATACACTGGGCCTTTAAGAATGAAAACACTCTGCTAGGAACATAATTAATCATGCCACGACATTCGATCCTCGGTACACCCAGCATAGCCAAAGTGACTGTCTTAGCATGACATTCTAGAATAGAACATGGAGATAACCAGTCCATGCCCAAAATAACGTCAAAGTCCACCATGCTCAATAACAATAGATCAACTCGGGTCTCCAGACCCCCAATAGTCACCATACATGACCGGTACACATGGTCTAGAATAATAGTATCGCCCACCGGGGTAGATACATAAACATGTAAAGCAAGACACCCCCAGGACTTACCCAAATGATGAGAAAAATATGAGGACACATAAGAATAGGAGGAACCGGGATCAAATAAGACAGAGGCATATCTATGGCAGACTGAAACAATACCTGTAATGACAGTATCTGAGGGAATGGCATCTGTCCTACCTGGAATAGCATAAAAATGAGCCTGTCCACCACCTGATCAACCTCCACCTCTAGGGCGACCCCTGGCTGCCTGACCCCCACCCCTAGCTAGATGGGCGGGTGCTGAAGAAATTGGATCAGAAGACGAGGGCTGACCCCTCTGCTGAGATGAGCTAGCAGCACGATGAGGACACTGCCTCCACACATGTCCAAACTCTCCACACTCAAAATAATTCTCAGGTGCTAGATAATGGGTCTGAAAGGAACCACTCGCATTGGAGTGACTAGCTGACGCACTCGGCCTGGAATAACCCTGAACAGACGGGGCACGAGATGAACTCTAAGCTGGAAGGGCGCTGACTGAAGGCTGACCCTGCTGAGAACCATGATAACCACGACCTAAAGATGCCCCATAATACTTGGAATGGGACGACTGAGCGCGCCTGAAAGAATGACCTCTACCATGCTGGAACTGGCCCCTCGAAGGAGCACCACTATAATTGCCAGAACCCCTAGGCCTCTTGACCTCCCTCTCCCCTAAATCTTGATGGCGAACCGCCTCAATCTCTCGAGCTATATCAACCACCTCCTCCAATGTAGCACCCAATACTCTCTCTCTAGTTATAAGGATGCGGAGATGGTAGTTAAGGCCATTAGCAAATCTCCTGATCCTCTCATGGTCAGTCGTAACCATCCAAACGGCATGACGAGCCAACTCTAAAAACCTCATATCATACTGGGACACGGTCATATCTCCCTATCTCAACCACTCAAACTACTTGCACAGCTCCTCTCTGCGAGACTGCGGTACATACTTCTCCAAGAAGAGAGTGGAGAACTCCTGCCTAGTAAGGGGCGCTGCACCAATAGGCCTACATCTCTTATACGCCTCCTACCAAGTGAAGGCAGCCCCAAAAAAAGGAAAGGTGGTGAATGCCACACCTCTAGACTCAAGAATCCTCACTGTACGGAGCATACGCTGACACTTTTCTTGAAAACCCTGGGCGTCCTCGCCCTCGGCACCACTCAATGATGGAGGCTGGAGTCTACCAAACCTCTCAAGATGCCGCTGCTCATCATGCGACATAATTGGAACCCTGAATTCCTGTACTGGTGAAATCGGCTGAGCTGGAGGTACCTCCGGCGTCTGTAGTCCCTGCACCACCTGCTCAGGTGTGCGGGCAATGGGGGTCTGATTGCCTTCCCCCGACTATGAAGTAGATGCTGCTGTGGTGGCTGAAACTGCCTGAGAGAGGCCAGTGCAAACTGTCAAGATCTATGCCAAGGCCTCCTGAAGACCCGGAATCACGATGGGCATAATTGGTGCCTGAACTGGTGCTGCTGGAGCCTGATCTTGAGCTAGGGCAACTGGTGGATCAACAGGCGCTTCCCCTGCTACTCTGCCTATGCTACGACCACGATCGCGACCGCATCCCCGACCTCTGGTGGCCTCAGTGGGCGGTACTGGTGGTCGTTTATCTCGTCTGGTAGCGCGAGTCCTCACCATCTGTGAGAGAATAGAATAAAGGGAAGTTTAGTACTCGGATCAACAAGTTCGCACGACAAGAATTTCAAGAAGATGAAGTTTTTCCTAAAGGTTCTGTAGCCTCTTGAGGATAAATACATACATATCCGTACCGATCCGCGAGACTCTACTAAACCTGCTCATGACTCGTGAGACCTACGTAACCAAGTCTCTGATACCAACTTGTCATGATCGATTCCCGAACCCGGTCGTGATGACGCCTCTCATGAAGACAAGGCTAGCCAAAGCAAATGAAACACCTCTTTTAATAGTTAATTAACATAAACAAGTCTAAAACATGATTGATATGACTATAATTGCGGAAACAATGATAATAACAAAAGGAAACCATCCCAACACAGCCCAAACCGGGGTGTCACAAGTCATGAGCTACTACAGAATCTGCTATCAGTCTACAAAGTACGAAGTCCAATACAATAGTCTGAAGAAAACATAAATAATAGAGGATAGGGGAGACACGAAGTTGTGGACGTCCCTCGTAATCTCCAAATCACTGCTTGATCTGGAAGGATCAGCGCTCAGGAGTGGACTCTGCTATGCATGAATCTGCACACATGATGCATGGAGTAATGTGAGTACTCCGACCCAGGGAGTAATATTTATAAATAATGACCGAAAGCATGAAAACACATAAAGGCACAAGGCAGTTCTATATCAGGCAGTAAATCACTTAAAGAAGTAAAACCGTGAAGAATCAAATGAAAACTTCTTTTAAAAAAAACAACAGGTAAATAATAAGTATAAATCTACCCCTCGGGCTCAGTATCAATCACTCAGCATAGTATCAGCCCCTCAGGATCACTCTCAGATCATATGGGTACCCGCGCTCACTGTGGGTGTGCAGACTCCGGAGGGGCCCCTTACGGCCCAAGCGCTATATCAAGCCACCTCGTGGCATCATCAGTCGGCACTTGGCCTCACATCACTCGACCTCCCATCACTCAAGCCACATCATGGCATATAAAGTATCTCATATCACTCAGCATATCCTCACATATAGCCCTCGGCCTCACTCAGTCCAGAAAATATCACCAGCCCCTCGGGCATCAGTAAAACAGTAGTGCTCAGCCCAAACAACATTGGAAATATCATTTAAGTCTCAAAATTCAAGTAAAAGGGGATGAGTTTGTAGAACAGTATTAATCAATAGGATTGAGTTCAAGTAATATGTCAAAATAGTGAGGAATCAGTGATAAAAGCCCACGAAGGATTCAAATAGTCGGCACGAAACCCAAATATGGCAATAAGCCCAAATCATGATGATAACAAACAAGTCTTAGTCAAATGCATGGTAAAAACATCAATTGGGACGGACCAAGTCACAATCCCCAATAGTTAACAACCTCTCTCTCATCATTAAGCGCGTGCTTCACCTTAATATAGCAGTACGTTGTGCAAATCCGGGGTTTCAAATCCTGAGGACATAATTTACAATCATTGCTCACCTCAAGCCGGCCAAAACTCTAGCTCGCTAAGCCCTTCCCTTTTAAATCGGCCTCCTCGTTCGTCAAATCTGACCAAAACCAAAATGAATACATCACAATAGGCTAAGGTAACATAACCCAATCAAAAATAATCGAAAAACATCAAAAATCCCAAAATTTGCAAAAACCCGAGCCCCGAGCCCACTTTTCGAAACTCAAAATTTTTCACATTGACGGATTCCTTATCTCTCCACGAGTCCATACATATCAAAATCACAAGAATCGGAGTTCAATTGACCCCTCAAATCCCTATTCTTAACTCTCTTAAGTTCAAGCCCTAACCTCCATTTTAAATCCTTGATTTCTTAGTTTTTCAGTCTTATTTCCTGTAATAACACCTTAGGGGTGTGTTTTTGGTTAAAAAAATACTTACCTCAACGAATTCCCTTGATTTCCATCTTCAGAATCGCCCAAAAGGCTCCAAGGTCGAAGGCAAAAATGGTGAAATAAACCAAAGTTGCGAAATAAAATATCAAATAAGGTCTGCCCGGACCTTTCCGCATTTGCGGTCCCAAAATCCGCTTCTACTGTTTATCCACCCGCTTCTGTGGAAATTCACTAAAGGCTCCAAACCACTTCTGCGGTCTCCTAACCGCATCTACATCTTCGCAGGTGCGGGCCACCTACAGTATCTGCGAAATTCCTTAAGTCCAGCCTGACCGCATCTGTCCTATAGATGCATCTGTGGTTACCTATCCACATCTGCAGTCCCAGCATTTCCCTTCTGCTTATGCGACTTCCACCCCGCATATGCGACACCACACCTGCAATCCCCAAGCCACAGGTGCGAAAATACCAACAACAGCAAAACCTGAAATTGCCCAAGTCCAAATTTTTCCTCGTTAGCCATCCGAAATCACCCCGAGGCCCCTGGGACCTCGACCAAAAGTTCCAACACACCATAAAACCTCATTCAACCTTGTTCCAATCATCAAAACACCAAAACGATCAAATTACATCAAATTCAGGCCTAAGTTCTTCCAAAACTTCCGAAACAGACATTTGATCAAAAACCAACCAAATCACCTCCGAATGACCTGAAATTTTACACACACATCTCAAATCACATAAAGAAGCTAAAAAAACTCTCGGAATTCCATTCTAACCCTCGGATCAAAATCTCACATATCAACCAGAATCGCCAAAATACCAATTTCGCCAATTCAAGCCTAATTCTACACCGGACCTTCAAAATCACTTCCGATCACACTCTTAAGTCACAAATCATCCTCTGAAGCTAACCGAATCATCAGAATTCATATCCGAGAACTCTAACACATAAGTCAATATCCGGTTAAATTTTCCAAACTAGGCCTTCCTTAAAGAGACTAAGTGTCTCATTTCCTTCTAAACTCAATCCAAGCCAACTCGATCACACAAGACACTGATAATGAAGCATAAAGAGGAAGAAAATAGGGGAAACGGAGTGGTAACCCATGAGACGACGAGTCGGGTCGCACATGAACATCTTCCCAAAACTCAATAGTACAAGTCATAAGATCTATAGAGTTTTTCGCTACCATTTCTAAACACAACCGTAAGGAAATAAGTACAGTAGTGAGAATATAAAATAAGAAGGTGAATCTGAAGCCTGCGAACACAGCAACAGAGCTACCTTGAGTCTCCTCGGCAAGAATCTGCACAGCTAATAGCGAACAATACCTGGATCTGTGCAAAAGAGTGCAGAGTGTAGTATCAGCACAACCGACCTCATGTGATGGTAAGTGCCTAGCCTAACCTCGGCGAGGTAGTGACGAGGCTAGGACCATGTTACCAAATAAACCTGTGCAATATAGCGTACAAAATAATTGGAAGCATATAACAATGGTTGCAACAATGATCAACCAGTGATATGAATAGCAGATAACGAGAACAACATAAATGTTTCTCAACAAATAATAAATACAAGTCCAATCAATTAATCAAGTCCTTCACATATAAATCTTTCGCCTATAAATCCTTCGAGTAATAATCGCTAAGATAATATGCTTTTCAATAAATATTTTTCGAATATATATCCTTTCGAGGACTCGAAAGGTCACCTTGTGACGCCTTATTTCAAAATCATAAATAATATAGGTTTCAACCCACTTTCACATTTTAATGGCATCTCGTGCCCATATTTATATCACAATCGCACAAAAAACTCACGTGCCATTAAATAAAACCATAATATTTTCCCCGGCACCGTATGCCCACATATCTCTGTCTCACATTGCCCAACAATATTCTCATGTTACTCAGTTCATAGGTTCCATACCCAATACAATTAAGAATATCCAAGGAGCCTCATTCACTTAACATAAAGTAGGGTACAACTTCCAAACAAATTAGGAAATCAACAAAAAAAGATGAAGTTATTTTTAGAAATAATTTGAGTAAAAAATGTAACAATTGTTTAAATTGAAGTATGTATGTATGTATGTATGTATATATATATATATATATATATAAAAGGCAATGTATTGCAAACACTATGGATACCAATATAAGGGATCACAGCCGTAAAGGAATCTAAATCGTTCAAACACTTGAATTGATAACAACAATTACAACGGAGACAAATATATATATATATATATATATATATGTATGTATGCATATATAAGGCGAGGTATTGCAAACACTATGGATACCAATACAAGGGATCATAGCCGTAAAGGAATCTAAATCGTTAAAACACTTGAATTGATAACAACAATTACAACGGAGACAAAATAATCACGGAAGGAGTACAGCTCAGCACAGAGATAACAACCGGGGATCTCCAGGATACCGTCCTGTAGTCCCCAAATATAAATATCTAGTGTATCTCTCGGGTGCAATCCCGTAGTCCAACTCATAAATGCGCGGGGATCTACCGCAATCCCGATCCATAGTCCCAAATGTAAATACCCTGTACTGGGGGGATCTACCGGGTGCATTCCCGTAGTTCCATATAACTGTGCAGGGGGATCTACCGGAAATCTAACCTGTAGTCCCAAATAAATGTGCAGGGGATCTACCGAGAATCTAACCCGTAGTCCCAAATAAACAGACAAGGGGGGTCTACCGAAAGCTCACATCCGTAGTCCCAAATAAACAGACAAGGGGGATCTACCGGAATCCCAAATCTGTAGTCCCAAATAAATAAACAACAACAACACAAAGAATATTCAAACAATCCAATAACCCAATCACTAGGAAATTCTACCACCAAGAGTATGAATGCACGGCAACAAGAGAATCACAGGAAAAACCAATAAGCGCAATAACCTTTACAAAACACCAAGACATAACATGCACGTGATAACTACACTGACAACCACAACAATTTAGACACCTAGCATGTATACACGGGGTCATAGAGGAATTCACAATTTAGAGATAACAATACGATAAGAAGAACAATCGCTTCAATTAAAGCAAATAAGGCCAAGTAACATGTAAGAATTAGAGGAACGCTAACAACATTGTGTGGAGCAAATTAAGGTAAATTATGCAATTAGGTAACTCAATCATAACTTGAGTCAATGCTCTACAATGTTCAACAATTCAATTCTCAACTTGAGCCAATGCTCTATAATATTCAACTAACAATAATACTTCCACAAGTCATATTCCTCAATAGAAATTATCATATAGAGCATATACAATACGAAACGGAGTCATATTAATCAAAGTATAAGACTCACGGGCATGCTTGATACCAACGCATAGATACTCGTCACCATGCCTATACGTCGTACTCAACAAATAATACATAACAAATAGGTCACAACTCCTAATCCCTCAAGCTAAGGTTAGACCAAACACTTACCTCGCTTTGCTACCAATTCAAAATTCCAACAAGCCTTTGCCTCTCGAATTCGTCCGAAGCTTAAAATCTAGTTATAATAATTCGATACAGACAACGAAAATTATAGAATCAATTTCATAAGAAACTACTACATTTCTTAATAAAATTCGAAATTAAGTAAAAATTCGCTCGTGGGGCCCACGTCTCAGAATCCGACAAAAGTCACGAAATATGAAAGCTCATCTAACCTCGAGTCTAACCATACCAAAATTACTAAATTTCGATAACATTTCGACCCTCAAATCCTCAAATCTATCCAAGAAGGTTTTCAAAATCTTCCAACTAAATTCACAGATTTAATGCCAAAACTAGTAATAGATTCGGGTAATCTAACCAAAATTAAGTTAAGAACACTTATCCCATTTTTTCTCTGAAAATCTCCCGAAAATCGCCTCTCCCCGAGCTCCAATTTGGTAAAAATGGAAAATGGATACTGTTCAACAAAAATACATGTGCAACAAAAATATACAGAAGTGTAGTATGAGTACGAAAATAACGTATACTCAATGAATATCCCATCTAATCTCGAAGAACTAGAGACGAGATGGTCGACTTCGACACTTACTAGTGGTCCAATAATGATGTCAATAATACATTAAATCGTGGATTTCTATAAACATGATTTTAATCCAATAGAAGGAAACAAGTAAATAATTATTTCTTTTTTATAGGAAATTTCAAAAATTCCTTTTCATTATTATCCAAATATTGCCAATCCATGAAGAGGCAATAACAACTTTAACAAATTAGAGGTAGCAATACAAGCATGCGCAAATCATGCCGAGACATACGACCCGCTCCAACAGAAAATAAACTGTGCACTGCCGAGGGTCGAACGACGCGAATCGTAGATGCATCTATTTAATCTACCGAGGCGTTTGGCCCGTTCTAAAAATAAACACACAGTCAGTTAATTAAGAAGTCCACACGGAGTAATTATCCAATAAAAACAAATCCACTTTTAACCTTTTAAGAAAAATAAAGTTTTATCTATTTAGAAATTCATTTACTAATTCGATGTGATTTAAGCAATTCAAGCTATCAATAGGTTCACAGATAGTCCAAGTATAGCATGCTTTTGGGTCCTAAACTACCCGGACAGTAGCATAATAGTAGCTACGCACGGACTCTCGTTACCTCGTGCGTACGTAGTCCCCACAAATAGGAGCACATAACTAATTATTTTACCTATGGGGACAATTCCCTCTTACAAGGTTAGAAAGGAGACTCACCTTGCTCCGAAGCCTATATTCCGATTCAAGAACGTGCTCAAACCTCCAATTCGGAGCCGAGCGATCCAAAACTATTCAAATAGGGTAAGAACTAGTCAATACATGCTCAAAAGTTTATATTCTAATTATTAAACCAATTTCCCAACCCTAAATGCAAGGTTCCTAAAATTCACCCCCAGGTCCACGTGCCCGAATTTTGAATTTTTTTGAAGAAAGTCATTACCCATAACCTAAGGATCAAGAATATATGATTTTTACTCTCTTTCCTAACAAATTTCGTGATTAAATCTTGTTTTTACCAAATTTAAAGTTTTTCATCTAAAACCCTTGATTTCCCCAAATTTTGACATGTTAATCTACCCCTAATCTATGTATTTAACTTGAGATGTGTTGAAATTACTTACCTCTTTGATGACGATGGAATCCCTCTTCAAATGCTCTCAAAAATCGCCTAAGGCCAAGTGGGAAATGAGGGAAATAAGCTAAGTCTCGAAATAAAAGCCACTGCACCAGACGCAGAAGTCGCATTTGCGACTCCAGGCTTGCAATTGCAAAGTCTCATTTGCGACAAATGCTCCGCAAATGCAAAGCCCAGCCTCCCCTGACCTGGTCGCATTTGCGACAGATTCCTCGCAAATGCGAAGAGGACAGCATGGCCCCCCTCGCAAATGCGATCCCTTATTCAGTAGCCCAGGTTCGCTAATGCGAACGGAACCTCGTAAATGCGACCAATACATCGCAATTGCGATCATACCAGCACCAGCAATCCGATTTCTTAGCAAAACACTCCGAAGCTATCTCGAATCTCATCCGAGCCCCCGGGGCTCCAAACAAAACACCCACACTAGTCCAAAAACATAACACGGACTTTCTTGAAGCCTCAAATCACCTCAAACAATGCTAAAATCATGAATAGACCTCCAATCCAAGCTTTATGAACTTTAGGATTTCAAACTTCTACTTTCGATGTTTAAATCTATCAAATCACGTCCGATTGACCTCAAATTTTGCATACAAGTCATATTCGACATTACAGACCTACTCCAACATCCAGAATTGGATTCCGATCCCGATATCAAGAAGTCCGCTTCCGGTCAAACTTCTCAAAAACCTTCAAATTTCTATCTTTAGCCAAATGACTCCAAACAAAGCATAAGAAGAGTCTGATAGTGGCCGGTCTTTAAAGTCCCTGACCTACGGACCTCCGAATTCACTTTCGATCGCGCTCCCAACTCCAGAATCACCATACGGAGCTATTCACAGACTCGAAATCCCAAACGAATATCGATAACACTGAAATGCACTTCAAGCCAAATTATGAAATTTCTTCCGAAATGCAAACTTCCACAATATGCGCCAAAATGCTCCCGGGTCATCCAAGACCTGATTCGGGCATACGCCCAAGTCCAAAATCATCATACGAACCTGCTGGAACCTTCATATCTCGATTTCTAGGTAGTTTACTCAAAAATCCCGTCCTAGTTAATTCTTTCAACTTTAAGTTTCCGAAATGAGAATTCTCTTCCCAAATCAACTCCGAACTTCCCGAAATTCAATTCTGACCACGCGTACAAGTCATAACACCTGAAATGAAGCTGCTCATGTCCTCAGACTGCTAAACGACGTGCTAGGGTCCAAAACGACCTGTCGGGTCATTACACATATATACAAGATTTTTGCCGAAGCTAATGGGGTCATGTTACCCCTCACCCCACAACGTAGGTCCGCCTCTGGTCATACGAATTTGGATTTGCAATGTTGTCCTGATATGCGTACGGATCCAACGTTGATTGGGTTTCCGTTCGACTAAGCAATTGCTCCATCATCTGACAGATTCGACAAGTTCTCTCCAAATTATCTGCAAGCGTTGCATCGAAGAGTGCTCCATTTTTTGTATAATTTTTGAATATTTAAAGTTTTAATTTTAAAATATTATATTAATATAATCTAATTTAGATTTAAACTTAAGTGATATTGACTCTCGCAAAAGTGAAAAATAGGAAGTGAGTGTTATTTGAAGAAAACTTGATATAGTTAACGACCACTTTAGATTTATTCTATGCTACCTTTCTTTCTTTCTCTCCTTTCTTTTTATATTGTATTGTATTATTCCATACTGAGCTATTTTGTGCCTTTCTTGAATCTAAATTTGAGATTTAAAATTTTTAGGTGTTGAATAATGTACAATTGATATTACTTGGTATTCTTTTCTTGTTGTTGAGATACATAATAGTAACTCCTTATTGTGTAATTATTTTTATGTTTCTAATTCGGAATAAACTACAAATTAAAGTTTCTTTTAGCATTATCCCTCTGTCGCAAATGCTTGTCATGTCTGGCTTTTCGAGATTTAAATTACATGAATTTTGATCAATATTATAATATATATTTTTCACCATATTGATATATATGAGAAGAATTGTAAATTATAAAACTTTGAGAATAATTTCTAAATATATAAATTTTAATTTTATAATATTAAATTAATCTAATCTAACTTAACTTTAACTTCACAATACTTTTTTGTATTTTCATTACAGTAGTTGTATATATGATAGTAGCCTATATTACACGATGTAGATGCTATTTAATTTTTAAATTAACCATACTTTAATGATGTTTTAAGTGCTAAATGATAACAAAATGCTCTAATTGAGGTTTTTATGCTTTGCAGGAACTACTCCGAGTTAGGAGGAGGATATAGAGTGTTTTGGGATCAAATATATAGATACAAGGCCAATCGATAACACGGATGAAAACGAGCAAGAAAAGGTGAAGAAAAATTGGCAACAGTCCACCGCGACCGTGGTAGGGCCGTGGCTGAACGCAGTAAAAGAAATGCGAAAAACAGAAAGGGTTAAAATGACCGCGGTCGTGTCGCGGTTGTCCCGCGACCGCGGTCGATCTGGAGAAGGCCAAGAAGTTTAAGGGCTAAAGTGTAAAGAGTGAAAAACTTATCCTAACCCTATATAAACTCAACAAACTCACCCAAGTCAAAGTTAAGCAAGAACAAATGCGAGAAGATCAAGACACCATTAGAGTTTTTCATTCTTCTTCTTGTTATCATTATTTTGTGAATTATGAATGATTTTGTGGTTTTATCTTGTTTTACTATGAGTAGCTAAACATTTAATATAGGGTTGATGGAACCAATTGTTAGATGAAGTTTTGACACAGTTTTGATATGATCGAGCCGGGTTTATTATATGATTGTTCAACTATATTTTGCATGGTGATTAGTTGAATGAGCCCTTGATTAATCGTGTCAAATTGTCTTGTGTTGCTTGAGAAATAATACTAGGATAGATTATTGTTGAACAACACCACTTTTGGGTAATTGAAGAGATTCATTACTTGAATTTAAAAGTGGGGTTAGAGATAATGAAACTTTGGTGGGATAATTCAGAGCTGCATAGATTATCAGCTAGAGTAGTTCGAGAGAATGCTCTAGTAAATTATCGTATTTGATCGAGAGATAATTGTGGTAACCATAACTCATAAACCTTATAGAGTATTACGGCGAGATTATAGCAAAAGAGTTAAGAATTAAACTAGCAATTGGGGAAATGAATACCTTAGATCTTTTTACCATTGAATTATCTTTAATTTGGAATATTGTTAGTTTTAAGATCATTTTACTTTAGATAAACAAATCCCAATATTTATTGATAAAAAACTTGCATCCGGAAATTATTTGAGCTTGTACTAGCATCGCTAAGAGTTGTGATAGATAGGTTAGTTCCTTGAGGATTCGACTCCGGACTTGTAAACCGGATTATATTTTGCAACGATCGCTTTGTTTTTTATAAGGCATAGTTGGACGTGATCAATATACAAGATTAGAAGAGCAAAGTGCTCAAAGAAAAGAGATATACAAATTAGAATTCTCGATCGACAGGAAATCAAGATTATACTAAAGCAATATTTTTGGTATAATAGCTGATGATTAGCTTTCCTTAATAATATCACTCTCGAGAAGCCAAAAATGCCAATTACAAATTATAGTATTTTTTGTATGATTTTGAATATTTAAATTTTTAATTTTAAAATATTCTATTGATATAATCTAATTTAGCATTAAACTTAAGTAATATTATTTGAAGAAAACTTGATATAGCTGAAGACCACTTTAAATTTATTCCATACTGAACTATGCTATGCTACCTTTCTTTCTTTCTCTTCTTTCTTTTTATATTAATAATATAAATACACAAGGTTCTTGGAACATATATTTTATCTTTCCCTTCCACAAACAATATTTTCTACCACTAATTAAATATAAGAAATCATAATCATGATTAAGGTTTGTCCATTTATTGGATTGAATGGTGAAATATGGGATGATAAGGAAGATAAAGTAGTCAAGATTTTTATATCTCATGGTAGATGAGTGAATTTCATTCAGTTTCTATACATCAAAAATGGATAATTTGTCTTGTCCAATAAACATGGTGGTGATGGAGGCTTAAGATTTGATAGTGTGAGTTTTTAAGTTTATTATTATACATTATGTTCTCATATTTTCATTTCTTATATTTTCACAGGTTCGAGTCATAAAAGCAGTCACTAATGTTCGTATTCGGTTTAAACGGTCTATATCACACTCCTTGGGTACAATCCCTTTCTGATCCTATGTGAACGTATGATGTCTTGTGCACCGGATATGCGGATGTAAGATTTCTAGAATATGGGTGCACCACTAAAGAAAGAACAAAAAAAGTATTAAGTGAAAATCGATCCCTATTTCCTTGAGTAAATAATTAAGTGTTGAACCAAGTTCATCATTTAACCTCTACAAAGTATGGGTGTCAATACATAATATTGGACAAATTCTAAAAAATATATACATAAAATATCTAGTTTGGCAGAAGGACCACAGATTCACGTACCACATAGTTAAAGCTGTAGATTCGCCGCTGGTGCACTGGCTGCCATATATCAAATATTTCCTGAACCTTTTTCTAAAAAAATTACTTCTTTTTTGGTTTCCCACCATGTATTCGATGTACGGTATTCGCATTTGAGCCCAACTATATTTACAATAACATCGTGTAGGATCCCATCTGGGGTAGTGCTACCTACCAAGAATGTTTTCATACTCAAGACTCGAACTTGAGACTTCTGGTTAAGGAAAGAGCAGCCCCATCCGTTGCACCACATCTCTACAAGGTTTATAGTCTAGAGGTAACTCTCAAAGTTTGTCACTCACAACATTTTCCTTTTTGCAGATTAAACTTGATTATCCCTCGGAGTTTCTCACTTGGATACGTGGTTACTATGTGGATTTTAATCCTAAAGTCACTCAACCTACTAATTATGTGACATCAATCACATTTGGTTACTTATGAACCTTTTGGAAACCATGAAAGTTCTGATAGTGAGTTTGATTTCCAGTTTGGAACAGATGGAGCTTTTGGTGGATTTCATGGCACAACTCATACTCATTATCTGGAAAGTATCGGTGTTTATATCAAAACCAATTACTTGTACTACAATAGCAGAGAAAAGGGAAGCTTATAGGAGTAATGTTTCTTCATCTCACATGATCGTTTGATAGGATGTATAAGAATAATGCTAAATATGGTATATTAGTAATGCTGTTATTAGTTATGCTGGTATTAGTTATGCTGACATATTCCTTATCCATTGTTTGAATTGATGTATTAAAGCATTGCACACTTTCTAAAAGAATCTTGTTTACAAAAATGCCCTCAAAACCTGTAACACCCCCGAATATTTGTTGAAGTACTTAAGCTATTAAGAAAGTTGATGTGTGCTAATTATATAAAGACGGACTATTAATATGATGGATATTAATTGGATATGATAATAAGTATATGAAGTATATTATAAGTGATTTTGGGTCTAAGGAGAGGCCTATGTCTAAGCCAAGTTGGAAAATTTCAAGATAGACTAAAATTCCAAATGAGCACACACAAGATCACACTTATGCTACATATATAAGGTGTTATGTGATCCACAACCTATCAAATTAAAGGTCTTTGACTCTATCTTCTAACGCTTCAACCCGTTCATCATTTGGACATTTGTACAAAAAGTTATAATTGATTTACTGAAGGCGGGCGGGTAATGCTGTGTTCTGAGGCAAATAGCAGTTTCCAACTACGATTTATAATTCGCATTTGACACCTGTGACTTGACTGGACAGATTACAAAACGCAAGTTTAAGCCATTTTTACACATTTGGAGCTATGGAGCTTGGATTGAAGCAATTTTTGAGGCGATTTTTACCATATGGATTGGGGGTAATTAAGTGTTTCTAACTCGATTTTGGTTTAAATACATGAATCTATAGTAACCGGAAAATAACATAATAGTAGCTACGCATGGACTCCCGTCACCTTGTGCGTACGTAGCCTCCACAAATAGGAGCACATGACCAGTTAATTCACCTACCGAAGATCCATAATCAGCATTCCACGCTCTTCCGAAGACTCGAATCGATGAACAAAGCTCCAAAGCTAGCCAATAATAATACAAATCCATTAATATATACTCAATTACTCCTAATGATCCAATTTATCACATTTCCTAACCTCGATCGATAAGTTGACAAAAACGCCGTCGGGCCCACGTGCCCGGATTCCGAAAATTTTCGAAGATAAGGTTTACCCATGAACTCACGAACTCATATATATGGTTTTCTCTTAATTCCATACCCAAAATCGTGGTCAAATTCCAAGAATATCAATTTTCTAGGTTTTCCCTTAAACCCCAAGTTTTCTACAAATTTCCATGTCCAAATCTGTATCTCATCATGTATTTAACTCAAAACTAGTATACATTACTTACCTCATGCTTGGTGGTGAAAATGGCACCTCAAAGTTGCTCCAAAATTGGCTACAATGGAAGAAAATGGGGCTGAAATGAACCCAACCCCGATTTAAAAGAACCTCACCGCCTCCAGCATTTCTACACCTGCGGTTCCTTGACCGCTTATGCGGTTCCGCGAGTGCGAGCCAATCTACAGCTTCTGCGGTTTCCTCCAGGCTCCCCTTTTTCGCTTTTGCGCCGGACCGCATCTGTAGCAAAATGACCGCATCTGCGGTCAGAACTCTCTTCACGTCTAACCGCTTTTGCGGTTCAATTCCTCGCTTCTGCGGGGACTCTTCTACGGTGAACCCTCCGCAGAAGCAATTATACCAGCAACCAGACCCCTTCAGTTATCTCCAAATTCCAATTTCGATCCGTTAACTATTCCGGAATCCACCCGAGGCCCCCGGGACCCCAACCAATCATGCCAACCAGTCCCAAAACACATTACGGACTTGCTCGAGCCCTCAAATCATCTCATACAATGCTAAAACCACGAATCGACCTCCAATCCAAGCTTTATGAACTTTAGAATTTTGAACTTCTACTTTCGATGTTTAAACCTATCAAACCTATCAAATCTAGTCCGATTGAATTCAAATTTTGCACACAAATCATATTCGACATTACGGACCTACTCCATCTTTTGGAATCGGATTCCGACCCCGATATCAAAAAGTCCACTTCCGATCAAACTTCTCAAAAACCTTAAAATTTCTATCTTTAGCCAAATGACTCCAAAATGATACACGGGCCTCCGAATTCACTTCCGATCGTGCTCCCAACTCCAGAATCACCATACGGAGCTACTCCCAGACTCGGAATCCCAAACGGATATTGATAACACCGAAATGCGCTTCAACCCAAACTTATGATATTTCTTCCAGAATGTTAACTTTCACAATAGGCGCCGAAACGCTCCCAGGTCATCCAAAACTCGACCCGGACATATGCCTAAGTCCGAAATCATCATACGAACCTGCTGGAACCTTTGAATCCTGATTCCGAGGTCGTTTACTCAAAATTCTGATCTTAGCTAATCCTTTCAACTTAAGGCTTCCGAAATGAGAATTTTCTTTCCAAATCAACTCCAAACTTCCCGAAGTTCAATTTCGACCTCGCGTGCAAGTCGTAATACCTGAAATGAAGATGCTCATGGCCTCAAATTGCTGAACGGCGCACTAGGGCTTAAAACGACTGGTCGGGTCGTTACATTCTCTCCCACTTAAACATACGTTCGTCCTCGAATGTGCTAAGAACTGTTCTTGGGTTGTCCAAATTCATTGTTTAATACCTCGAGCACCTACCCGTGCTACCACAACTCAGCTGAGCACCCTAGCTCGATCAATCGGAAGATATCCTTTTTCACTTAAGAAAATAAGATTCAAAGCCCAATTCCTTCATCCGTAATTCTCTGTCAGGTCTGCTCCAACATACACTCACTTTAACTACACGCAGCATCAAAACCTCACTACGTACCTTAGCTGAATTCACAACTTGCACCACTTTACTCACAAGACCATAATAACATTCTCCGATAAAAAAAATTCGAAATTCCACGAATCTGATGCTCCCACTGCAACTCATGACCTACATAGGTCTTGCTCTAACTCTTACAATACCTCTACGACGGAAGAGGTGTGTAGAAATTCATACCCAACTACTGAATCAACAATCATTGGGTTTATACTCCTGGCAAGCACCATCACCTCATTCTGAGCCGAATAATGGTTTTAGCTCCTTAATATACTTCATATAATCAAATTGCATTGATCCTGAATCCAATGATCTCGTCTCACCCAGTACGAACTTCTCAGGCAATAAGCCACCCCGTGCATGATAAAAAATGTCATAAGATGCCATAATGTGCCAATAGGCTACCAATTCGAATGCGATACAAAAAGGAAAACGATCTCCGAAAAGGAAAATCGATTACCCTGCTCGCGAATCATACATGCAACGCGGTCAACATAATTGAATGGACACCTCGCTCGCGAATCATACATGCGACATAGGCATACAACTAATATGGGTTTTCCTCAGAAAAATAGGAAACAACACACTCGGAAACAAATATAGGGAACTTTACTCAACATCACATTATTGTGGTGCGCAACCCGATCCAAACAACATACCCATGGCGGTGTGCCACCCGATCCACATATAAGACTCACCTAAGGAGATGCACATCGAGCTAAATTGCTCATTACAACAAAATACCAAACATCGATCATAAGCATGCTAAGTGCATAATACAACCCCTGAGGGAACATATAGCGCTATAAGCTAAAAACTCAAGCATAACCCACGTGCAAGATACGATCTGAATATCAAGAGCCATTTCGCTCATATGACATCATCTCTACGCGAAACCTCAACACATAAGCAGTTTATCAAGCCGTCTCACAACTCAAACGGCGCAATGTATCATTACATGAAATAACTGGCGATGAAATAACATCTGGCTACTTGTCCATAAGGAGCGCATTACTGAAATAAACACATCTGGCCTGATATAGAGCCCATATTCACATTTGAAATCATCCACAGACCTCAAGCTGATTCTGGTCGCACTGAACTAGGATAATAACCTTTCAAAGGTCCATAATAATTTCCCTTTCTCTCATAACACATAAGAATGACCATCATAATAGGAGTAATCATCCACAGTCCACAACTTAGTAAATCAAGTGCCCTCCTGGCATCAATTCTCAGATCAACGATATCACCACAATCTTCATACCTGGTTTACTCCTTCAACCAATCAAGTGACAACATGTCACACTTATACAACCTTCATGCGGGGCATGCCCCCACAACCTTCCCACTGGGCACGCCCCCACAACCTTCTGTAATAGATAAAATGTCTACTCATCCAAACCACCGGTCGTACTCACGCAGCAAAAGCGATCAAGGATCCTTAACCAGGATGCAAGGCCTTTTCACAAAATACCGATCTCGGATGATGCTTAATATAATACCAGCTTGCTTTATACATCCAAACTCCTTCCCTGCTCGTTTGAGCTCGTGAAATCTTTGCCAATACCGAACTGCAACCTTGATCCTCACTTCGAATTCCATACCACCCTCTGCACCCAACATGCCAATACACGATATAACGAAATTTTTATCATGACTTTGGAACCATAAATAGATTAACACTTCATCAAATAAAAACTTTTCACTTAACTCACTTTCAGAGAACCATCGCAATACACCGGTAAATTTTCATAACCGCAGTATATTCCAATATCTAATTAGTGGTCTAACCCACCATAACCCTTCCGAGCTCCGCCCACACGTAATAGGCCATAACAGTGGAATACTCCTGAATAACATCAATTCGGCAGCCGACAAGCCTCACATGTACCGTCACAATCACTTGCATAATTTGTTGAAGAAACTGATTACTACCACCAATATGCAAATTCACTATGGCTAACCAGTCTATCTTCTTACAATTTATCCCTGATTGCCTTATAAATAATAACTTCATTCAACACATAGCACACTCCATCCGCACTCATCCCGAGTGAACTTGAATCACGAGACCATGCTGTCTCAAATCTCACAAACCATTTCAGACCCCCCAATCACTACACTGCAGGTCAAAGCATCATAGAACATTCTGGGCACCTTCTCGTAAGCTGATATAAAGCTTGATTCTTAATAGTACCTATAGGCTCAAAATCATTAGGCGCCACACTTTACCCCATTGAATACTCTAGGATCGTTTTTGAGGGCCACCCGCTCTGACTTGGCCCGAATATAATCAACTCCATGATTCTTCTAGCACAAGCATACCCTCTCGACGGAGTACCCGACATAATCTCTTCCCTTGAAACTCACACTTATACGAGGCATAAATCCTGAATCCTTCCTCAAGTCTAGACATGAGCCAATAAGGCCAACCGTAGCACCCCTTTTTAACAATTCCTTTGCTCGAATTACCACTTATGTTCTTTTCCCGTTGCGGACATATCTTATCAATATGCTAATAACCAGAAACCTCGTAAGTAGTTAACCATGCAATCCAATGATAGGCGGTGGGACTCTCCCACTTAGCTTGAATCCACTAATACACCATTTCTAGAATTCACCAATATTCTTTATCTCTTATTGACATAACCATGCACAATCGACCGCAAAAATTCTCAGAATCTTTCTGCAAAACCCCCTTTTTATACTCTGAATCATCAACCACATTCGAACGACCGATCTTCTTGCGGTATAACTATTAGAATTATTCACAGAAGCTTCGACAACCACACGACCGTTAACCTGCTCACAGAGAATAACCACCTGAGCCCGAGCTCGCTTTCTAGCTGCACAAGTCCATTCACTCCTTGTGGACATCAATTAAAGGTGCGACAACATTTTTCCAATTCAAAGTTAGGTTGCCAACATTTTTCCAATTCAAAGTTAGGTTGCATCCTCCTTCATATTCAACAACCCTTCTTCGCCATATCAAATCTCCTGCTGCATAATAGTCCACACTTCAAATCAAGTCTGTTGATCCAGCCATTAAATCCACACATTGCTCTGCAACTCTCCCACTTTGGGCAGACTCACTTCTTTAAGAGACTACTCGACCTCCACTTCTTACACCTGGCCTTCTAGAGGTTTAAACCCCGCATGACACTTCCCACATGTCCTTCCTCCTCTTTTGCTGCTCAGCTAACACCTTAGATCGAAATGTATCTTGGTAGAATTTGAACCAACAGACCACTACTCACTTTTAAACCTTTCTGAAGGTCAACTTTCTCGAGTCGTCAATAATAGCAATACACATCAAATCCTGAACCATCACACCCGCGATCTCTAACAACCATTTCTCTAATATTATTTTACAATATCCAGCCCCAAAAGCGGATTGCAGAAGACCATAACGCCGACAAACTTAGTACATTAAACAAAGACAATGACACCTCATCACAGATGAAAAATTCCACCACGCCCGAAATTACCAAGTCTCGTTACTCTATCACCCTTAATCTGGACATTCATAGGCCAATTGCATTTCTCTTGCTGGGAATAATTAGTGAATCTCTAAATCATGCACTGAGTAAACCTCCCTTCAAATAGTTCATTACCCCGACACGTAGGCAAACATCCTACCATCACATCAATAGTATGGAACAATCATTCATAATATCATGACAACTTGTGCCTAGCCTCAGATCCCTCATAAGTACCGTTACTGAGCTAAAACGACAGAATATCCTTCCATAAGCGACGACAATAGTCCTGCCAACTATACCGGGAGAAACATCCCACACCACATCTGTAGTACCATTACACTCCTTCAATTCTCGATTTATAACCAGCGGTTCGCGTCACGTAAGATTGAGTAGGAAGGAAACACGGGCATTAGCCTCAAGGAATCAAATCGCACGATGAGGAATCAAGAAGGGAAGTACTCCTAACAACCCTGTGGCCTCCTGAAGATAAGTACAGACATCTCTGTACCAATCCACGAGACTCTACTAGACTTGCTCATGACTCGTGAGACCTAAGGGAACCTAGTTCTCTGATACCATGTTGTCACGGCCCAAAATCTACTAAGGGTCATGATGGCACCGGACACCGCTGTCAGGCAAGCCAACCGATTATTTAATTAAATTCTCATTTTAAAATTTCCGAGATCACCTCTTTTATACGTTTAGGAAACACGTAGTAAATTTCACTAAATAGGAAATGAAACATTTAACAACTTTTAAAATTCTGTATAATCCCATAAACATCTCCAAAACCCGGTGTCACAAGTGCATGAGATATTTCTAAGAAACAATACAACACAACATCCATCCGGGATACAATTTGGATAGAAAGTAAATACAATACACTGAAAGAGACTATACTAGCTGCGGGTCGCCTCGAGTAATGCAACTCACCTAGTCCCTGCATCATCTAAGCTGCTACGCCTAATAGGCCACTAGAAGTATATGTGCATGTGCAACAAAAATGCACAGCAAGTGTAGCATGAGTACGAAAACAACGTGTACTCAGTAACTATCCCGTTGAATCTCGAAGAAGTAGAGACGATAGGTCGACTTCAACACCTACTGGTGGTCCAATAAAGTGATATCCATAATACATTTAAATCGTGGATTTTCATAAACATGATTTTTAATCCAATAGAATGAAACAAGTAAACAATTATTTCTTTTATAGAAAATTTTCCAAATCCCTTTTCATCATTTATACAAATATTCTCAAGCCAGAAAAAGGCAATAACAACTTTAATAAGTTCAAGGCAGCATTACAAGCATGTGCAAGTCATGCCAAGGTTGTACGTCCCGATCCAACATAAATATAAAATGTGCAATGCCGAGGGTCGACCGGTGCGAACCATATATGCATCTATTTTCCCGCTCGCGAACCATACATGTGACACGGTCAAATATAAACAAACAATCATCCTGCTCGCGAACCTTACATGTGACACAGGTACACATAGAGATACATGCTCAAACAACAAATTAAGAATTTATCGGGGAACCTTTATCCAAGTAAAGCCAATTATCTTTTAATGATTTAAGAAAAATAAAGTTTAATTCTTTTATAAATTCATTTACCAATTCGATAGGATTTAAGCAATTCAAACTATCAATAACAGTACAATTATTCCAAGTACAGCATGCTTTTGGGTCCTAGACTATCCGAACAATAACATAATAGTAGCTATGCACGGACTCCCATCACCTCGTGCATACGTAGCCCCCACAAATAGGAGCACTTGACTAGTTAATTCACATATGGGGACAATTCCCTCTTGCAAGGTTAGAAAGGAGACTCACTTTGCGCCGAAGATCTATAATCGACATTCCACACTCTTCCAAAGACTCGAATCGATGAACAAAGCTCCAAAGCTAGCCAATAATAATATAAATCCATTAATATATACTCAATTACTCCTAATTTATCACAATTTCTAACCCCGATCGATAAGTTGACAAAAACTCCCTCAGGCCCACGTGCCCGGATTTCAAAATTTTTTGAAGATAAGGTTTACCTGAACTCACGAACTCAAATATATGATTTTCTCTTAATTTCATACCCTAAATCGTGGTCAAATTCCAAAAATATCAATTTTCTAGGTTTTTCCTTTAACCCCAAATTTTCTACAAATTACCATGTCCAAATCCGTATCTCACCATGTATTTAACTCAAAACTAGCATAAAATACTTACCTCATGCTTGGTGGTTGTCATGACCCAATTTCCCCTCCGTTGGGTTTCGTGATGACACCTAGTCTTAAGGACTAGGTAAGCCTTATAATTGCGGAAGAACAACCATGAATAATAACATCTAAAATTCTTCTGAAATTGAATCCTTATACAATGAACATCTTCCCAAAACCTGGTAGTACAAGTCATAAGATCTATAAAGTTTTTCCCTACCATTTCTAAACACAGCCGTAAGGAAATAAGTACAGTAGTGAGAATATAAAATAAGAAGGTGACTCTGAAGCCTGCGAACGCAGCAACAGAGCGACCTTGAGTCTCCTCGGCAAGAATCCGCACAGCTACAAAACGAACAATACCTGGATCTGCACAAAAGAATGCAGAGTGTAGTATCAGCACAACCGACCTCATGTACTGGTAAGTGCCTAGCCTAACCTCGGCGAGGAAGTGACAAGGCTAGGACCAGGCTATCAAATAAACCTGTGCAATATAGCGTTCAAAATAATATGAAGCATATAACAATAGTGGCAACAATGATCAACCAGTGATATGAATAGCAGGCAACAAGAACAACATAAATGTTTCTCAACAAATAATAAATACAAGTGCAATCAATTAATCAAGTCCTTCACATATAAATCTTTCTCCTATAAATCCTTCAAGTAATAATCGCTAAGATAATATGCTTTTCAATAAATACATTTCGAATATATTTCCTTTCGAGTAAAGGTCACCTTGTGACGCCTCATTTTAAAATCATAAATAATATAGGTCTCAACCCACTTTCATATTTTCATGGCATGTCGTGCCCATATTTATATCACAATCGCACGGACAACTCACGTGCCATTAAATAAAACCAAAATATTTTCCCCGGCACCTTGTGCCCACATATCACTGTCTCACATTGCACAACAATATTCTCATGTTACTCAGTTCATAGGTTCCATATCTAATATAATTAAGAATATTCAAGGAGACTCATTCACTTAACATAAAGTAGGGTACAGCTTCCAACCCAATTAGAAAATCAACAAGAAAAGATGAAGTTATTTTTAGAAATAATTTGAGTTAAAATGTAACAATTGTTGAAATAGAAGCATTGATATATATATATATATAAGGCGAGGTATTGCAAACACTATGGATTCCAACACAAGGGATCATAGCTGTAAAGGAATCTAAATCGTTAAAACACTTGAATTGATAACAACAATTACAACGGAGACTAAATAATTACGGAAGGAGTACATCTCAGCATAGAGATAACAACCGGGGATCTCCCAAGAATCCGTCTTGTAGTCCCCAAATATAAATATATAGTGGATCTTTCGGGTGCAGTCCCATAGTCCAACTCATAAATGCGCAGGGATCTACCGGAATCTCGATCCGTAGTCCCAGATGTAAATACCCTGTACTGGGAGGATCTACCGGGTGCATTCCCGTAGTTCCATATAACTGTGCAGGGGGATCTACCGGGTGCATTCCCATAGTTCCATATAACTGTGCAGGGGGATCTACCGGGAATTTAACCTGTAGTCCCAAATAAATGTGCAGGGGATCTACCGAGAATCTAACCCGTAGTCCTGAATAAACAGACAAGAGGGGTCTACCGAAATCTTACATCCGTAGTCCCAAATAAACAAACAGCAACAATACAAAGAATATTCAAATAATCCAACAACCCAATCACAAGGAAATTCTACCACCAAGAGTATGAATGCAAGGCAACAAGAGAATCACAGGGAAAACCAAGAAGCGCAATAACCTTAAAAAAACACCAAGACATAACATGCACGTGATAACTACACCGACAACTACAATAATTTGGACACCTAGCATGTATACACGGGTTCATAGAGGAATTCACAATTTAGAGATAACAAAACTATAAGAAGAACAATCGCTTCAATTAAAGCAAATTAGGCCAAGTAACAGGTAAGAATTAGAGGAAGGCTAACAACATTGTGTGGAGTAAATAGAGGTAAATTATGCAATTAGGTAACTCAATCATAACTTGAGACAATGCTCTACAATGTTCAACAATTCAATTCTCAACTTGAGCCAATGCTCTATAATGTTCATCTAACAATAATACTTCCACAAGTCATATTCCTCAATAAAAATTATCATATAGAGCATATACAATATGAAACGGAGTCACAGTAATCAAAGTATAAGACTCACGGGCATGCTTGACACCAACGCGTAGATACTCGTCACCATGCCTATACGTCGTACTCAACAAATAATACATAACAAATAGGTCACAACTCCTAATCCCTCAAGCTAAGGTTAGACCAAACACTTACCTCGCATTGCTACCAATTCAAAATTACAACAAGCCTTTGCCTCGCGAATTCGTCCGAAGCTTAAATCTAGTAATAATAATTCGATACATTCAACGAAAATTATAGAATAAATTTCATAAGAAACTACTACATTTCTCAATAAAATTCGAAAATAAGTAAAAATGCGCTCGTGGGGCCCACATCTCAGACTCCGACAAAAGTCACAAAATATGAAAGCTCATCCAATCCCGAGTCTAACCATACCAAAATTACTAAATTTCGATAATATTTCGACCCTCAAATCCTCAAATCTATCAGAGAGGGTTTTTAAAATCTTCCAACTAAATTCATAGATTTAATGCCAAAACTAGTAATAGATTCGGGTAATCTAACCCAAATTAATTTAAGAACATTTACCCCGTTGTTTTCTCTGAAAATCTCCCGAAAATCGCCTCTCCCCGAGCTCCAATTTGGTAAAAATGGAAAATGGATACTATTCACATTGTTGTGAAACAATGCAACAACTTTTTTTCAAATCTAAATCGATCCGTTAACTTTACGAAATTCACCCGAGGCCCTCGGTACCTCAACAAAATGCATCAACCAGACCTAAAATATCATACGAACTTATTCGAGACCTCAAATCACATCAAATAATGCTAAAATCGTGAATCACACGCCAATTCAAGCCTAATGAAACTAGGAACGTCCAACTTCTATATTCGATGCAAAAACCTATCAAACCAAGTCCAATTGACTTCAAATTTTTCACACAAGTCATAAATGACATAATGAAGCTATGAAAATTTTTAGAACTGGATTTCGATCCCGATATCAAAAGGTCAATTCCCCGGTCAAACTTTACAAAAATCTTATTTTTTTTAACTTTCACCAAAATGCGCCGAATTGTCCTACGGACTTCCAAATTGAAATTCGAACATGCTCCTGAGTACAAAACCACCATAAGAAACTATTGGAATCATCAAAATTTCCTTACAAGGTCGTTTGCTCAAAAGTCAACTCTCCGGTCAACTCTTTCCATTTAAGATTCAAAATGACAACTATTCTTTAAATTTAACTCTGAATCTTCAGAAAATCAAACTCGACCGCACATGCGGGTCATAATAAATATTATGAAGCTGCTCGATATCTTACGTCGCTAAACGAGGCATTAATTCTTAAAACGACAAGTCGGGTCATTACAGTGGTGAAAATGGCACCTCAAAGTTGCTCCAAAATCGGCTCCAATGGAAGAAAATGAGGTTGAAATGAACCCAATCCCGAGTTTAAAAGAACCTCACTACCTCCAGCATTTCTGCACCTGCGGTCCCTTGATCGCTTTTGCGGTTCCGCAAGTGCGAGACAATCTAACGCTTCTGCGGTTTCCTCCAGGCTCCCTTTTTCCGCTTCTGCGCCCTCTCTATCGCAGATGCAGTCCCGCATCTGCAACAAAATGACCGCATCTGTGGTCCAGCTCTCTTCACGTCTAACCGCTTCTACGATTCAATTCCTCACTTCTGCGGGGTCGCTTCTGCGATGAACCCTCCGCAAAAGCGGTTATACCAGCAACTAGACCCTTTCAGTTATCTCCAAAATTCCAATTTCGATTCGTTAACTATACCAATCATGCCAACCAGTCCCAAAATACATTAAGAACTTGCTCGAGCACTAAAATCATCTCAAACAATGCTAAAATCACGAATCAACCTCCAATCCAAGCTTTATGAACTTTAGAATTTTGAGCTTCTACTTTCGATGTTTAAACTTATCAAATCTGGTCTGATTGAATTCAAATTTTACACACAAATCATATTCGACATTACGGACCTACTCCATCTTTCGGAATTGGATTCCGACCCCGATATCAAAAAGTCCACTTCCGGTCAAACTTCTCAAAAATCTTAAAATTTCTATCTTTAGCCAAATGACTCCAAAATGACATACAGACCTCCGAATTCACTTCCGATCGTGCTTCCAACTCTAGAATCACCATATAGAGCTACTCCCAGACTCGTAATCCCCAACGGATATTGATAACACTGAAATGCGCTTCTACCCAAAATTATGAAATTTCTTCCAAAATGTTAACTTCCACAATAAGCGCCGAAATGCTCCCGGGTCATCTAAAACTCGACCCGGACATACGCCCAAGTCTGAAATCATCATACGAACTTGCTGGAACCTTCCTGATTCCGAGATCGTTTACTCAAAATTCTGATCTTAGCTAATCCTTTCAACTTAACGCTTCCGAAATGAGAATTTTCTTTCCAAATCAACTCCGAACTTCCCGAAGTTCAATTCTGACCACGTATGCAAGTCGTGATACCTGAAATGAAGCTGCTGATGGCCTCAAACTACTGAACAGCGTGCTAGGGCTCAAAACGACCAGTCGGTCGTTACAAGTATATTATGCTGGATTATTTTTTGGATTTTGAACAATATTTTCTTTCAGATTTATCTTTACATGAAAAGTGGATAAATTTTGATTACTTTTAAAACTGTGGCTATTTTTCAATTATGGCTTGTGAATCTGGTTATTTTTGAATTTCACCCCTTAATTTGGGTATTATTCTTACCTTGCTTTGTCCTGAATCAGGGGCTTGCTTAGTCTGAATTACTTCACTTGGTTTTGTTGAAAATTGAAGTTGTTCATTAGTTAGTTTACTTATAAGTTGGAGGTTGGCACATAAGCAAGTCTTTCTACATTTAGATTTTTACTTTATATGTTTACCTTTTAATCTTTTATTCAGGTTTTTTAAATTTGAGAAATAAATCTTGGTAAAGCTTCAACCTATCAAAAAAGAAAGAATATTTTTTTGGTCCTATCAAATACTATATAACTGCCTCTTGTAGAAATATAGGGTAAGGCTGTACAATAGACCCTTGTGGTGTGGTCCTTTCCCAGACCCCGCACATAACGGGGGCTTAGTATATCGGGTTACTCTTTTTGCTCTAGGTATTTGATGCTCGAAATTTACTGACTCAACTAATTTACATTTACGCCAGCAAGTCATAGAGGGGATTAAAGTGCATCTTTATCGAGAAGTTTTCTTTTTCCGGAGTTTGAACTCGAGACATCTGATTTTCTTCTCGGTGAACCTTGACAGATCTCTATATTATTCATATTATTATGAGTACATGTGTTGCTTTGAGATTGAAACTAGTAGATATTTTTAACAATTTGTAAACTTAGCAATTAATTACATCTATTTTATCATATTATTCATATTAGTATGAGTAAATGTGTTGCTTTGAGATTGAAATTAGATAAATGCGTTTGGTATTGTCATAGGCAGAGGCGGACCCAGGATTTGAGCACGACGGGAGTACCGCTGTATGCTAATCACCAGCAATAAAATTTGGTGTACAACTCTTTAGAAACTTAACGATTATGATGATTTATCATCCAAAAGTATTAATTAAAAAAATTCAAAGAAAAAAAATACCAAACATATATATATATATATATATAGAGAGAGAGAGAGAGAGACTATTGTGTATTAGAACTAAACTATAAATGAATTAAAAAAAGTAAAAAAAAATTGCTATTACATATAAATTAAATTGTATTCAAAGAACTAAAATATTAATTAAATTGACTATTATATATTAGTACTAAATTATAACTGAATTCAAAAAAAAGAGATAAAAGTAAAAGCGATTTGCTATTAAATATAAATTATATTGTACTCAGAATAAAAATAGAAACTTGGAGGAAAAAAGCTGAGCATGGATTTCAAACATGCGTCACCAGTAAAGGCTGGAATTTAAGCGCTCAAAACAACCACTTCTTCCATCCGCCTCTTTATTTTTGGAGGCACACTTAAAATATTTAATGGATCCCATATATATATATATATATATATATATATATATATATATATATATATATATATATATATATATATATATATACATGTGAGTTAATTACCTAACTACTTAACTAGTCTAGCTAAGTATAAATAGACTAAACTACCCCTCAAGCTTATGTCACTTCTCTTTCCTCAACAAATCTCCCCGTTCTTTTTCCTTTTCTCTTCCACTTAACCTTTTTTGCTATCCAAGTAGAACAATCCATAGTTAACGACTAGCTAGGTGTTGTGGGAGAATTTGGTACTAGTAAAATTTAAACTAAAATATTGTAAATCTAATCTCTTACGTATAGGGATGTCAAACGGACGGGTTAGATTAATTTTGGACATGTCAAATAGACTGAGTAAATGAATGGGCGAATCAATGACCCCACTCAAAAGTCACTTGGGATGAGATGAGTTAGGTCAAGTTGGGCTAAAATTTGGATTATAACCCAATCCGCCCAATTCTGACCAAGTTTTAATTAAGAAGAATTAACCGAA
>MU755087.1:67563-81997 GCA_026770625.1 Nicotiana glauca
ACATTTAATAACCCATAATAGTTTTACTCTAATGATGCCACAATGTTATAGTGAGATTAACTCAAATCATTTACTAGTTTATGAAAACACAGATCCTCAGATACTGGAATCCTCTACAAACCTCGCATTCATCCCCACATCAGCTGAGTCCACTCTCTGAAGCGACCCAAATTTTCAAATTACAACACGCACCTTTCAATTATACATGAGATCTTCTAACAATATACATAAAAATCATACCCTTAAGAACACTCCGCAGGAGATGCCCCACCTGCTTTGCCTCAATTTAGTATTTCAGCACATCTTCCACCATCATACACATAACATAACCATTTTAGTCTTCCTGAGTCTGAACTCATTCCGCCATAAGTATTGCACTTAACTCCCAACTAGGAGATACGAAAATATCCTTCACGCGCCCATAATTCGGACTACACATCAAGCCACAGTAGGAATCAAATCACTTAACAGTCCATCTACTATCCTGCAGACTTCTTCGTCATTACCAAGTCATGTAGAAACATCTTGCAGTACTAACATACTCATCACATGGATATCCAACCGCCATTCCGGCTAATAGGGACAATACCAAACATATAAGTTCAGAACACTTGCTCACACAATCAGCACTTCAGTGCTCAAGACATAGGCGAGATCCGACCTCAAGTCCTCCCGTCTGGCCCAATATATACTCACAGATATCACGTCTCGCCCCTCGATCGGGAAAGCACAAGCCATGAAGGCACATTCAACACTGGGCGCTCATGTGTGCATACAGATGTGTGGAAGGAATTTTCAAGAGTTATATTCCAAGATGAATCAAGTACGCACGATAAGAATTCCAAGAATGTGAAGTTTTCCTAAAGGTTCTGCTGCCTCTCGAGGATAAATATAGACGTCTCCGTACCGATCCGCGAGACTCTACTAAACCTGCTTATGACTCGTGAGACCTAGTAACCTAGGCTCTGATACCAACTTGTCACAACCCAAATCCCAAACTTGGTCGTGATGGCCCCTCTCGTGGAGACAAGGCCAGCCAGTCAACCCAATTCATCCTTTAAAAATAGTTATTTAATGCAATTATAGTGCAATATGGTTTAATAATACCAAATAACGGAAATATATATAAAAATATGCGGAAAGCCAACCCAACACAGCCCTAACTGGGGTGTCACAAGTCACGAGCATCTAAAGAAGACTTAACACCTTTATATGGCCAATAATATATAAAAAATAAAATCTGGAGTTCAAAAGATGAAGTCCGGTGCCGCGAACGCTGGCGGTCACCTTGCTCAGCTTTAACAATAATGTTTTCAATCCGCTAATAACCCGCTACCGGGGGGAACAATACCTGCAACTGCACGTGAGGTGCAGGGAGTAAAGTGAGTACTCCAACTCAGTGAGTAATAAAAATAAATAATAACTGAGCAGTAAGAAATCACGTAAACATATCGTCATGCTGTATAGAAGCAAAGAAAAACACTTCAATTGAGAAAATCAGTGAAAACTGTGAAAATCCTTTTGAAAATATCTTGGCTCGGTTTAAAACCTCTTTTTGAAAATGATCTTTTCAACAGTTGTGAAAATAATTTCAACCAGTGAGAAATAATCAGTAATTTGCCCCTCGGGCTCAATATCAACCTCTCAGTACAGTATCAGCCCCTCAAGCTCACTCCCAACTCACAAAGTACAACATCAGCCTATCGGGCTCATCACTCTATTCACAAATAACACCAGGGTATCTGGTACACAATGCAAGATATAACATGGATTCCAATGATATGAGAGTGTTGAATGTCATGCCACGTAGTACAAACAGGAACCAATGCGTGAATGCAATGCAATGCACATGACCGCTGCGGCGTGCAGCCCAAGCCAACCATGCATATGATTTATCGCCGACGGCGCTCACTGGGGGTGTGTACAGACTCCGGAGGGGCTCCTACAGCCCAAGCGCAATATCAAGACATCTTGTGGCATCAAATCTAGGCTCTCAGCCTCATATCAATATCAAAGTAACCAACCAGGCTCTCGGCCTAAATATCAATGTAACACGGCTGCGGCGCGTAGCCCGAGCCACCCATAATGTTTCAAGTCACATCACACAGTGTCATGGTTACCAGTGTTTCAAGTCACTGGTGCGGTGTGCAGCCCGAGCCACCCATGATCAGTCCAGAAAACATCATGAGCCCCTTGGGCATTTATAAAACAGTAGTTCTCAGCCCGAAATAACATTTAAAATATCATTTGAGTTTTCAAAACTTAGAAATATGGCTGAGTTTACAAAACAATATTTAAAATCTTGGACTAAAACCAATTGATGTGCAAGATATAGAAAAAAAACAGTAATCTCAATCCCCGAAGGATTCACGTAGTTGGCACGAAGCCCAAACATGGCAATCAGCCCAAATTATGATGAAAACAAGTAGTTTCAGTCAAGTACGCAGTAAAAATCAACAACCGGGACGGACCAAGTCACAATCCCATATGGTGCTCTACTCCACGCTCATATCCGGCGTGCAAGTCACCTCAATACAACACTATGATGTGCAAATCCGGGGTTTCAAACCCTCAGGATATCATTTACAAGTATTACTCACCTCGAACCGGTGAAATCTCAAGACTGCGACGCCTTATGCCCCTCAAATAGGCCTCTACGCACGTCGAGTCTAGCCAAAAACAGAGCGAATACATCACAATATACCAATGGGACAACACCCAATCGAAAACAGTCGAAATATAGCAAAAATCTCTAAACTAGCAAAACCGAGCCCCGAGCCCGTTTCTCGAAAAATTACGAGATTTTAATTACCGGAATCCTCATCTCGCCACGAGTCCATACATATAAAATACACAAGAATCAGAATCTATTTGACCCCTCAAATCATCAATTCAACCTTCTAGGCTTCAAGCCCTAACCTCCATTTTTACCCTTTAATTCCTTGAATTTCAGTGATTAATTCATGTTTTTACACCATAATAATATAATCCGAGACCAAGAATCCATACCTGATGAGAACTCTCGAAACCCTCTTCAAAATCGTCCAAAAATCGCCTAAGTCCGAAGCCCCAAATGTTTTCTCCTTCAAAAATTCGTGAAGAAGACTTAACTTATTATTCTGCCCAGATTTCCGCTTCTGCGACCCTTTAACCGCACATGCGGTACCGCTTACGCGACAAAATCGACCGCTTATGCGGTCTCACTTAAAACCGCCGGGACCGTTTTTGCGATCCAAAAACCGCTTATGCGGTTTCCCCTCGACCGCTTCTGCGGTCTAAAATCCGCTTATGCGGACCCGCTTACGCATCCAACCTTCCGCTTATGCAGAACTCCCCTGGGCCACTGACGATCGCTTCTGCGGCTCCCCCTCCGCATCTGCGGAACCGCTTAAGCGGCTCCTTTTCCGCAGATGCGGAAATACCAGAAGATAGAAAAATCTGACTGCAACAAAGGCTTCAAACTCCTGTTTAACCATCCGAAATCACCCCGAGGCCCCCGGGACCTCAACCAAAAACACCAACATATCCAACAATCTTATTCAAACTTGTTCCAATACTCAAAACACGTCAAACAATGCTAAAACCAATAAAACACATCGGATTCAGGGCTAGTTTTCATCAAAACTTCCGAAATGCGTATTCAATCAAAACCCGACCAAACGACGTCCGAATGAACTGAAAATTTGCAGACATATCCAAAATCACCTAACGAAGCTACTGCAACTCTCGGAATTCCATTATGACCCTCGGATCAAAATCTCACCTATCAATCGGAATTCGCCAATTCAAGCCTAATTCTATACTGGACCTCCAAATTCAATTTCGATCTCACTCCTAAGTCACAAATCATCTCCCAAAGCTAACCAAATCATCGGAATTCACATCTGAGCCTTCTAACTATATAGTCAACTTCCGGTTGACTTTTTCAAAACAAGCTTCCTTCAAAGAGACTATGTGCCTCATTTCCAACTAAAACCAATTCAATTCTATCCGATCAACTCAAATACTGATATTGAAATATAGAACAACATAATATGGGAGAAATGGGATGATAACTCACTTGACGACGGGTCGGGTCGTCATATCATCTCACATGATCGTTTGATAGGATGTATAAGAATAATGCTGAATATGGTGTATTAGTAATGATGTTGTTAGTTATGCTTGCATTAGTTATGCTGGTATTAGTTATGCTGACATATTTTTTATTCATTGTTTGAATTGATGTATTAAAGCATTGCATACTTTCTAAAAGAATCTTGTTTACAAAAATGCCCTCAAAATCTGTAACACCCCCGAATTTTTTTGTAGTACTTAAGTTATTAAGAAAGTTAATGTGCGCTAATTATATAAAGATGGACTATTAATTTGATGGATACTAATTGGATATGATAATAAGTGTATGAAGTATATTATAAGTGATTTGGGGTCTAAGGATTGAAAAATTTCAAGATAGACTAAAATTCCAAATGAGCACGCACAAGATCACATTTATGCTACATATATAAGGTGTTATGTGATCAACTATCAAATTAAAGGTCTTTGACTCTATCTTCTAACGCTTCAACCCGTTCAGCATTTGGACATTTGTACAAAAGATTATGATTGATTTATTGAAGGCGGGTAATATTGTGTTCTGAGGCAAATCGCAATTGCCAAATGCGATTTATAATTCTCATTTGACACTTGCGACTTGACTGGACAGATTACAAAACGCGAGTTTTAGCCATTTTTATACATTTGGAGCTATAGAGCTTGGATTGAAGCGATTTTTTAGGCGATTTTCACCATATGAATTGAGGTAATTAAGTGATTCTAACTCGATTTTGGTTAAAATACAAGAATCTATTATTGCTTTTATCATGAAGTTAGTGAATTGGGTTTAAAATGGTAAAAATTCTCTATACTTTAGATTTAAGATTTGGTGGTCGATTTATAATTGGAATTTAGTAATTTTGGTATGGTTGGACTAGCGGTTGAATGGGCTTTCATATTTCGTAACTTCCGTCGCATTTTGAGATGCGGGTCCCACAAACGATTTTGAATTAATTTTGGATTTTATTGGAAAATTTGGTATTTTCATATGGGATTGATTCCAATAATTTGGTTGATTGTATTGAATTATTGTTTGCTAGATTCGAACCATTCAGAGTTGGATAATCGAGGAAAAATATCTACTATTGGATTGAGATAACGTGATTTGAGGTAAGTATCTTATCTAACCTTGTGTGAGAGAATTTCCCCTTAGGCATTGAGTCTTATGTGGAAATTGTGTGATTAAAAATCATGTACGCGAGGTGACGAGTACGTACTCGGATTATATATGCAAATTATATAGGTTAAAATTCGTAGACAACCTTATGTATTAAATTGAAAAATTGTTGGGACCTATTAAATCTCTTATTTGTCATGTCTCAGTGCTTATTTATCTAGATTATTTTTATATGATAATTTGGTGTGATTGCTATTTGACTTTTATGTGAACTTTGTGCTTGTTTGAGTTGCCCATTTTATGGAAATAGTTTTCATTATTGATTTTATCTACATACAATTTAAATGAGAAATTTAGTTAATAAGATGAATAAATCTATTTATTTCATGAAGCTGTGAATTAAAAGAAGTGTTGTTCCTTGATGAATTTCTTTTCAGTTCATGTTGGTGAAATTGATATTGAAGGCTGCAAATCATATTGAGGCGAAGTATTACATTGTGAAATATTATTTTGTTGAGTTTTCACTTCCAGATATTTTGTTAGAATTTTTGAATGCATCATGGCCGAGTTGTGGGCTTCTTATTGTGGAAAAATAATGTATTGTTGATTTATGTGGTAGGTTGTAATATTCGGGCACATGATGTGCAATTTGTGATATGTTGTAATATTTGAGCACTTGACGTGAAATTTGTGATATGTTGTAAGATTTGAGCACTCGATGTGAAATTTGTGATATGTTGTAATATTTGAGAACTTGATGTGCAATTTGTGATATGTGTTTGATATATGATCACTTGAGGTGCATGCTGTATTATGCGGTGATATTTGGGCACTTGAGGTGAGATTTGTGAAATATTGTGATATGATACGCATGCGGTGATATAAGGCCAGGGTGTTGAAATGCATGCCGTGAGATAAAGGTGACTTGAAACGCATGGCTAGTAGGGAAACTATTAGAAGTCATGCGGTGTGATAAGGGTGGCTAAAACACGGGATGCTGTTTCAGGGAAAAATGTTTTCTTTAAAATTATATGTGAAGGCTCCCGCGGTGATATAAGAAAATAATATATTGTGAGTTTATTTATGATTTTGGACTACGAAGCAATACATCGGCAGTGCCCTGTTGATATTTCTTTATTTTTGTTCTTGTCTTTGGTGATTTTATTTTATTAATATGTAAATTCTTATCTTCTTCCGTGATGTACTAGTTGACTTTATGATTATGTGTTTTGTGCTCCTTGTTGCATTGTGTTGGCTTTGACTTTTTAGTACGAGACTTTGAAGATTTATATTTTTGGTTTTACTTATATCTGATGATTGAGTTGTTTTAATAAAATAAATTACCATTATATTTTAATTTAATAATTTTTATCTCCAAATCAGTATTTTATCTGATGCTTTAACTTAAGTACAATGTCATTTTCTTCATTCAAACTATTTTTAAAATAAATTGATCGTGCAAATATATATATATATATATATATATATATATATATATATATATATATATATATATATATATATTGTTTTTGACGCGTGAGTTGTCCGTGCAGTTATGAAAGAAGTATGGGCACGAGGTACCGTGAAAATATGAAAGTGGACTGAGAGCCGTATTATATGATTATGAAGTGAGATGTCACGGGGTGACATTTATTTGAAGAAATTATATTCCAAAAATATTATTTGAAAGAATTTTTGTTGAAAGATATTTATTTGAAAGAATTATGTTCGAAAGAAATTTATTTAAAGGGAGTATATTCGAAATATATATTTATTTGGCTGGGGTATAGCTTAAGGATTTTATTGAAGTACTTGCATTTGAATGATATATATTTGAGGGACTTGAATGATTTGTTTTTTTTTTTTTTGTGTTCCTTATTCGTTTGAGCAATATTATTGCCTTGTTGTTTATATTATTGATTGATTCTCATTGCCATCGTTGGTATTTGTTTCTCTTGTTATTATTATAAACTGCTACACTGCACATGTTTATTGATTAGTGAGTGTCTTGACTGTACCTTGTCACTACTCTATCAATGTTAATCTTGATACTTACTAGATACTGTTGTGGTGTACTCATACTACATTTCTATACAATTTTTTTGTAGAGAGCCAGGTATTGGAGATATAGAACTCGGACAAAGTTAGAGTGTGATCGCAAGGATTCAAGGTAGGGCTGCTTGGTCGTCGCAGTCCCTTGGAGTCTTTCTCTTTTATCGTACTGTCAATTATTATTCGAGCATTATTGGATATTTAATTTCCTTCAAATCATTTCATGTATTCAGTTAGAGTTCGTGACTCAGTACTACCAGTCTTGGGAGGTTGTATCTTTATTTCCGTTGTTGGTTTCGATTATCCTTTAATACAAAAAAAGGCTTGAATTGTTCTTATAAATGGCTTACTTAGCCTTAGCGACTAAGTGTCATCACGACACTTATAGTGAGATTTTGGATCGTGACAAAATCAGTCAATCATTCTAACTTTTTAAAATAAACATAGAGAAATATTTTTATATGAAAATATTTTTAAAAAAATTATTTTATTTGTCTACCTATATTGTAATATAGAACTAAATATTTATTTATGAAAAATAAATATGTTAAGTTTTTATTTACTAGAGATATAATTTCATTTCTCTATTTGGATTATTTTAAACTTCCATTAATATAATAACTTGTATATTTTAATCAAGCATAAATTTTTAAGGACAATTCTGTCTTTAACTAAGCTAATGCATGCATTAAAACCCATTGTACATTGCTAATACTCATGGTTTCTATGCATTAGTTATGCATATGATAATACCAAATAGGATGTATAACTAATGCTTGCATAACTATTGCATAAGTTCAAAATATCTACCAAACAAAGTATTATTAACCCACAAAGCTAATGCATGTATTATTTTTTCTTATGCATCCTACCAAACGACCTCTTAGAACGTCGTGGCAGGGCGGCTCAATATTTTTTATTGACTAAAGACAAATCTTGATGAGGGTTCTTGTTTTAAAAAAAAATCTCATATATTTTTAATTTAAGTCTTTTTCCCTTACTTTTTGGTACGGAAATTTATTAATATTTTGTTTATAATCGAGGTATTCTAATTCTTTTTCACTTGATAATATAGCTAATCCATTTTAATGTCTCTTGAGACATTGTTGATCCTAGATAAGATTGTATTACATTAAAATTTAATAAACTTCTTCCCATAAATACAACTATTATAGGAACATGCATTATTAGATAAAGAATATATATATTTGAAAAAGAATCAAGTCTTACTTTTTCAAGTCTTGTTAGCTGATTGAGTATATCGATTAGGGTATTATTTTTACTTATAGTATTTCCTTTAATGCTTTTAATTCAAAAGGTAAGTTTAAACTATCCCTCAGAGTGATTTTTCTCAGATTCTTATCACCTAGTAATCTAAAAAATTTCCACTAAATAAAAATTATAAATACATTTCACGCTTCAGATTATTCAAATCTCTATGGTCGACATTAGTAACAAATCAAAATTTTCGTTCAAAATATTCATTTTTTCTAAAAAAAAATATTAATTCTTAAAAAGTGCTACTAGTAAAAAAAAATGGTGCCCCTAAACTTTGGGGCCTAAAATAATTACTTGGGTTACCTTACCCTTGAGCCGGCATTGTGCCCTGGACCCTAAAAGGAATTTAGTTAGAGAGCATGGAGATCAATGGGCAGAAGATCAGTACGTAGTCGAGCGATTTCTCTGTTTTTTGTGATAGAGCATGATTCTAGTTTACAACATGTTAATTGTTTCCTCTTCTCCTTGTATCAGTACTATTATTATTATTCTAGCATTTTCTTATTCATCAATATTTGTACTACTATTGTCAATACTTTTCCTATATTTTCGTCTTAGCTTTTGTTCTCTTGAAATTTTCAAACCCCTTTAAAAACGCTCTCTTCACCTCAATGTGTTCCATCTTGTTTGATGCGCGATTTCGACTAAATTACTGCTGTAAGATAGACATTCTTGTAGGATCCTCCTTTTGCCTTACAATTTCATGTTGTCTATAAATTATCCAAAAGTGGAATGGTGTATGGTTCAATTGATTTTTTTTTTCTAAGTACAAATGCAGAAGATTGAATAGTTATTTCCCTAAACTTCCACTTTATGTTGCTATTTTTTTTTAATTTTTTAGTTTCTGGTCTTATTTTTGTGAAAATAGCACGGGTTAGCCAGTTTTCGGACTGGTAATTGAAAAATAACTAGTGCTTGCAAAATTATTAAAAAATTGCCACTATTTTAATGTAAAACGAAAATTCCAGCGTAATATACTGATTGCTATTTTTTTATTTCTGGTCTTATTTTTGAGTGTTATTCTACCTTCTTCTGTCCTGAATTAGGGGATTGCTTAGTTTTAAATTACTTCACTTGGTTTTGTTGAAAATTGAAGTTCATTAGTTTACATGTAAGTTAGAGGTAGGCACATAAGCAAGTCTTTCTTCAATTAGATTTTTGTTTTACATGTTTACGTTTTATTCATGGTTTCTAAGTTTGAAAATAAATCTTGGTAAAGCTTCAACCTATTAAAAAAAAATCTTGTTATAGTCAGACATTTCTATACAGCCTCCCTATGTAACTACACTTCATTATAAAAGCCAATATTTTTACGAATTAATTTTCATGCTATGTTATAATATATGTTCTAGTATATAACAATATTTCGCTATAACATTCAAAAATATTCGGAACAAACGAGGTTGTTATAGAGAGATTTGACTGTACCATCAAGTATATATTTTTTTTGTTTTAGGTATCCAAAGGGCAGCCCGGTGCATTAAGTTTTCGCTATGAGTGGAGTTCAGGGAAGAGTTAGACCAGAAGGATCTATCGTACGCATCCTTACCCTGCAAGTGGTTGTTTTCACTGTTCGAACCCGTGACCTCCTGGTCACATGGCAACAACTTTACCGATTTGCTTTGGGTATCCAATACTTGAAATTCACTGCCTCAACTAATTTGCATTTACGCCGGCAAGTACATAAAGGGATTAAAGTGCATCTCTATCGTGAGGTTTTTTTTAGTTTTACAGAGTTTGAACCCGAGACACATGATTTTTTTCTCAATGAACCTTGACAAATCTTTATATTTATTCATATTATTATGAGTACACGTGTCACTTTGAGATTGAAACTAGTAGATATACACTTAGCAATCAATTACATCTATTTTATCATAATCAATATCTTTGCTAATTGGGATTGGATTGATGTAAACTCCAAAGCTTTCAAGTTGACCATTACAAATTGTGCCATGAAATCCATTGAGCCAACCATAATTGCCAACATTTATGTTGAATTCTGTATCTTCACTTCCCATATAAGTAGGTCTATTTTTTGGAAAAGGTCCATATGAGTTTTTGTTGGTCACAAATGTAATTGATTTCAAAACTCTATCTGTTCCAATTACTCCATGTCTACCATTTACTCCAATCAGATATTCAGAGGGATAATCTAGCTTGATCTGCAATTTTTTTGAAAAAAAAAATTGTTAAATATAAGAAATATTGACATGACAGATATACGAGACTAGACTTGTTACCATAGGGCAGCCCGATGTACTATGTTGCCGCTATGCGCAGGGTCTGGGGAAGGACCGGGCCATAAGGGTCTATTATATGCAGTCTTAACTTGCATTTCTGCAAGAATTTATTTTCACGGTTTGAACCCGTGGCCTCCTGGTCACATGGCAGCAACTTTACTAGTTATGACAAGGCTCCCCTTCACTAGACATGTTACTGCAATAAAATAAAATCATCTTTCTCCTATCGAGAGTCGATACAGTAACAATTATGCCTTAATCTCAAGGAAATCTGGATCTCTTATATAAATCCTCACTGATCATGTCTCTTCCTTATTGTGAGAAGTAGAATTATGTATCTTTTATGGTGAATCTCCTAATTTTTCTAGAACAAGTTGATTTGTTAACCAAATGAATTCGATTAATAAGTTGTGTACCTATTTAGGACTTTTTACGACCCAATAATAGATAATGAAATCATAAAATACAAAAGTCCGATCTTTTTTAGTGTCAATTTGAATTTAATATTGATGGTGATATGTGATTGTGAATATTAGTGGTTTTAATAGATGTTGAAATTCAAGGGAGTATTATTAACAATAATACAATACATTCTTCAAATGTACACACACAAAAAAATGTCTAGGTATGCCTTCAAACATCATATTGTTGTTACTTGAAATTAGTGATTATCTAATTTACAATTATATATATACGATCAAACTTCTCCATAACAACTTTGTTTATTTTGATATTTTTTTCTATGCTATAGTGAAGTATTGTTATAAAAATATATTATAACATAACATGAAAAATCAGTTTGAAAGAAAATTTAACCGTTATAGTGAAGTATTGTTGTATAAGATTAACTGTTATAGAGAAATCTCACCGTAAAAGTGAGTTTTGCTTTAACAATTCATTAATAAAAAAAATAAAAAAATTGAACTTACTATTTCCAGATGTTCGATAAGATTACCATGTTTGCCTGATAAAGAAAAGTTTCCATCTTTGAAATATAAAAATTGGAGATGACTAATTATTCTTCCATAGGAAATAAAAATCATTGCAATATCACCTTGATCAACATCATCCCATTTTTCTCCTTTCAATTTACTACTTGTCACAGTTTCAATTTTGAATGCCATATTATATATATGACTTTTAAAATAATAATTTACTGGAGAAAAAATATTATTGGACAAAAGAAAAAAATTGGAAGAAAGAGTTTGTGAATGTTTTAGGTTTACCAAGACCTTATTTTATATATATATATATACCCTATTTTTTCTGCATCCATTTATGCCTTTCTTGAATCTGAATTTGAGATTTGGAATTTTTAGGTGTAGAATAATGTAAAATTGTTATTACTTGATATTCTTTTCTTGTTGGTGAGAATAGAGATATATAATAGCGAACCCTTATTGTGCAATTGCTTATATGTTTCTAATTCAGAATAACTACAAAGCTTCTTTTCGCATTAGTCGTTTCATCCTAAAATACTTGTAACGTTTAGCTTTTCGAGATTCAAAATAATATGAATCTTGATTACTATTTTAATATATATTTTTTATCAAATTGATACAAGAATTACAAATTATAGTACTTTATATATAGTTTTTAAATATTTAAATATTAATTTTATAATATTAAATTAATCTAAATTAATTTAGCTTTAACTTTAGAATATTTTTTTTGTATTTTCATTACAGTAGTTGTATATACAAGATTTTGAGGAGCAAAGTGCTCAAAATAGAAAAGAGAATATACAAATTAGAATTCTTGATTGACAGGAAATCAAGATCACAATAAAAGCAATAAATATAAAATATTGCGATATCTTTGGTATAATAGCTGGGAATTAGCATTGCTACCTTTCTTTCTCTTACTTGTTTAAGTGATTTTTAGTAGGCGATTGAACATAAAAGTTATAATTTTTGAAAAAAAAATACTAGTATTTAAAATTATGTTTGAATATGCATTTCACTTGAAAAAAATATTGCAGTTTTGTGAGAGAAAAAAACAAAATTTTTGAAACAGTGGTTTGAAAAACTCATTTTCGAATTTTTTTCAAAATCTTGAAAATTTTCATGGACAAATATATTTTTGAAAAAAATAATAGTATATTTTTTTATTGACAAACGGGTCCTCATTTACTTTTTGTCCCTTTTTCCAGCTTAGTTTTCCTTTTTCTATTGCTGAGGAAAGTGGGTAATATTTCAAATTTGAAATGTGACATTTAAATTTTGAAAAGTTCCCAAAAGTCATCTTTCCAAAAGTTTAAATAGCATGTTAAAAACACTTTTTTACAATATATACGTTATATTAACAATATAAATACACAAGGTCTTTGAACATATATTCTATCTTTCTCTTCCACAAACAATATTTTCTACCACTAGTTTAAAAAAAATCATAATCATGATTAAGGTTTGTCCATTTATTGGATTAAATGGTGAAATATGGGATGATAAGGAAGATAAAGTAGTCAAGATTTTTATATCTCATGGTAGAAGAGTGAATTTCATTCAGTTTCTATACATCAAAAATGGATCCTTTGTCTTGTCCAATAAACATGGTGGTGATGGAGGCTTAAAATTTGATACAGTGAGTTATAAATTTACTAGTATTATTTTCTCTTCTCAGATTTTGTTTTCTTATTTCAAATTTTAAATATGTGGTGACAAGAGGGGTTGTTCTGATGGTAAGCAACTTTCACTTCCAACCAAGAGTTTGTGACTTCGAGTGTAACCAAGGTGGAAAGCTCTTGGAGAGAAGGATGTCGGGGTCTATTTGGAAACAGTCTCTCTACCCCAGGGTAGCGGTAAGGTCTGCGTACACACTACTCTTCCCAGATCCCACTAAGTGAGAGTCTACTGGGTTGTTGTTGGTGGTGAATATGTTTAAAAAGAAATTACACAATTTTTGAAAATTTTGTACTTTGCAACTCATGTTTTTAGGGTCGCGACAACTATGACATCTACAGATTGACTTTTGGATAATTGTAGGAAAAAATTTGGGGTGTTATCACTGTTAGCCGGCGTCAAAAATTATTTATATTTATTAGTTGAAAAAATATATAAAACTTGTTTAATTTTTGTATATAATGTAAAAAATGCATATATACACAAAAATATACAAAATATATATATATATATATTTTCGACTATTATTTTTAGTACGGTTATACAATGTTATTTTCCCAAAAAAAAAATTTGGAAGAAAAAAGAAAAAGCAATCTTCTAGAAGTTTTGCTTTGTTCTTGAAAGAATTTTTTTTTGGTCCAAACAGCTTCAGTACTTGTTAGTGTATAGAACTTAAACTCGTGATTGTTGTGATAAAAACTTTTTTTTTTTTTTTTGCAGATTAAACTTGATTATCCCTCAGAGTTTATCACTTGGATACGTGGTTACTATGTGGAATTTCATCCTACAATAATTCAACCTGCTAATTATGTGACATCAATCACATTTGGTACAAATAAAGCTACTTATGGACCTTTTGGAAGCCATGAAAGTTCTGATATTGAGTTTGATTTTCAGTTTGGAACAGATGGAGCTTTTGGTGGATTTCATGGCACAACTCATATTCATTATCTTGAAAGTATAGGTGTTTATATCAAACCAATTACTTATTCTACAATAGTTGAGAACATGGAAGCAAATAACAGTAA